>JACEEZ010019712.1:5000-10000 GCA_016584305.1 Chionoecetes opilio
CACAGAGTTGACAGTGGTCCATGGGCTCACCAATCACGTCACCTTCCCCACACACGTACGAGGTGGCTCTCTGGACCCAGTGCTCACTGATCTTCCTCCAGACTCAGTGCAGTGCAGCCAGCTGAACACAGTTGGCAGCTCTGATCATCATGCAGTGCTCTCCCACATTGGCCTACACCCCGCCAGCGAGGAAATATGCCAGCGGGTCATTTGGCTGTGGGATAGAGCTGACTGGCTGGCCATCAAGCGCGTCCTGTCTGACACTGACTGGGCCGCCGCGCTCTGCGGTGACGTGGATCACAATGTGGCCACCTTCACCGCCATTCTCCTTGCCGCGCGGGACCAACATGTTCCACATAGAGTGTACGAGGCTGAGCCGCGAGACCAGCCGTGGTTCGGTTTCAGGTGTCGCCTTGCCGCGGAGGATAAATACAAGGCCTGGGTGCGCCTAAAGCGCCGCCCCACACAGAGGAACAAGGCCCTGCACCGCGCCACCTGTAAGGCCATGACCAGGACAGCTTTATGGGCCAGGAACAGGTGGGAAAATGATGTCAGGAGGAAACTAGCCTCCAATCAAGTTGACCCCAAGCAATGGTGGTCCTTGGTGAAGGAGAGACAAGGCACCGTCACCCAGGAGAGAATCCCGCCCCTCATCACACCAGCAGGAGACTGGGTGGTAAAAAACCAGGAGAAGGCAGACCTCCTGGCGACGCACTTCAGCAGGTAGATGACGACACAGGACCCTGAGAGGCAGCCACCTCGCCTCACCCGTATGTGTCACCTGGGCCTGGACAGCCCGGTGGTCACGGAGGACATCGTGGCCCGCCTCCTGCGTACCGTCAACACCAAAAAGGCGCCTGGACCTGATGGTGTGAGTCCCTTCCTGCTCAAGCACTGTGCAGATGAGCTGATAAGGCCCCTCACGCACATCTTTCAGCAGTGCCTCCAAACGGGCGCCTGGCCAAGCCTGTGGAAGGAGGCTCGTGTCACGCCCGTACACAAGAAAAAGGAGAGGACTGATCCAGCCAACTATCGTCCAATCTCGCTCCTGTCAGTTGTCAGCAAGATCTTAGAAAGGATTATTGCAGAGCAACTGACCCGCCACCTAGAGGAGCACCACCTGATGTCCCCTAGACAGTACGGGTTTAGGAAGGGACGCTCTGCCTCGGACCTGCTTCTCCTGCTCTCCAAATCATGGCAGGACTCCCTGGACTCTGGCCGCCCATTGCTGGTGATTGCCCTGGACATCGCCAGGGCCTTTGACTGTGTGTGGCACAACGGCCTCCTGGCAAAGCTTGAACAGCTCGGCATCACGGGACACCTGCTGGCATTGTTCTCGAGCTACCTGCACAGCCGGAGTCTGAGGGTGGTGGTGAATGGGAGCACGTCAGCCACGTACCCGGTGGAGGCTTCCGTTCCACAGGGATCGGTCCTGGGCCCCATCCTGTGGAACATTTACTTCAATGACCTCCAAAGCCTCCCTGTGGCGTCTGCCTATGCTGACGACTGCACCGTGTCCCACTCCTACACCAGAGAGAAGACTGCGAACGTGATAGATGCCGCCAACCGTCAACATGGTGACATCACGGCCTGGGGAAGACGGTGGCAAGTCAAGTTTTCTGCCGAGAAGACCCAGGCCATGGTTATATCACGTTCGAGGGAGGACCCCAGGCTACTCGAGGGGAAGCTGATCTTTGGGGACGATTCCCTTGCCATCAAGGACTCCATCAACATCCTAGGGGTGGAGGTTGACTCCAGGCTCCACTTTGACCGCCACCTGGAGACAGTGGCATGTCGAGCCTCCCTGAGGGTGACTCTCCTGCGCCGAGTAAGGCACCTGCTCGACGCTGACGGCCTCATGCGGCTGTATAAGGCCCAAGTGAGGCCCGTCATGGAGTACAGTCCTCTCACCTGGATGAGTAAATGCCCAGTGCCACCTGTCACTGCTGGACAAGTGCAGAGGCGTGCTGAGCGCCTCATACACCCAACCGACGACAAATATCACAGGGAACGTCGCCCGCGGCAACAGTGGCAGCAGCAGCAGCGACGACAACAACAACAACAACAACATCAGCTGCAGCTCCAACAACACCAGCAACAACAACAACAACAACGACTACAGCAGGAGCAGTGGCGGGATGATCCCCGCTCCCAGCTTGACAGCCTAGGGCACCGGATGAGAGTCGGTGCCCTCACAGTGTTGCACAAGGCCCAGGTGCAACACTCTTCCCACCTTGCAGGACTTCGGGTCCCGTGGAGGAGGTCAGAGCGCGCTACGAGGACGGTAGCGTCAGGTGATCTCCTCTTCGAGGCCCCGAGGACCCACACCGTGATGGGCCAGCGAGCCTTTACTTGGGCCACGGCGACACTGTGGAACACCTTCGCGGTTGAGGTGGATGTCGTGGCCATGAACACCCAGCAGGTGAAGGTGGCGGCCCACAGATGGTGCAGGGATGTCAATTTTCCTCGGATTCGAGGATTTCCGAGTATTTTATTGCCAGCTGGGTCATTTCTGTGAATCGTGTAGATTCAGGTAATTTTTTTTTTTGGGGGGGGGGTGTACATAGTTGCCTAGCCCACAGCCGAACCTGACCCTGGCCACTGATCCAGCACAGACCATAAAACATTTTTTGGCTGCCTAGCGGGAAGTTAATACTAGGCTGCCGATATATCCTGACTCCACTGTTACAAGTTTGCTCAGGAGGCAGTATGTTGGGGGTTGAATACAGCAGCCCACAGCCAGTATGTTGGGGGTGGATTACAGCAGCCACAGCCAGGTGAGATAGCTCTGGTGATCCAGGGGTCTGGTATCGATTAGCACACTGCCCTACCTGTGTCAAGTTTTGCAGGCTCCAGGCCTGGAGAGTTCAATGCAGGGATGCCACAGCAGGAGGCAAGCCAGATTGGCCAGAGGTATATACTCAATATAGTATGGCCAGAGATATATACATATACACAAAATTTTGGAACACAAAAACAGACAAAATTGAGAACAGAAATTATTATAGATATAACCAAGGACCTCTCAGAAGCTCTCTCAGAGCATGAACTTTACAAAAAATCTCGGGGGGGCTTACAGCGTCCCCTGAACCCCCAGCTGGGAGGTTTCCCTCGCTACGGTCGGTCAGCCTCGCTGCGCTCGGATGATTTTGGTTGCCCTATTATTTTATTTCAGAGTTTTTTTTCTTTTCTTGTTGACATCCCTGATGGTGCCGCTCACATCCGCCTTAGTGCCTGTAAGGGGTAACACAGTGTCCCTGTCAATAGTGATACATAGTGACACACACACATAGTGACACACATTGACACCCGTGACACAGTGTACGTGTAAATAGTGCGCCTGAAAAGTGCCTGTGACGGACAGTGACCCTCAGTCTGTAACATTATATATTTAGTTTATCCCATAAGGCCTAGCTTTCAGATAGATGCCCCGGACAGGGGACATCTTTAGCTTCTGCCACCCATTGCCTTCAACAACCTCTTTGCTATTTGTAGCCCCATGTATACTATGTCAGTTGTTTGAATAAAAAAAAAAAAAAAAAAAAAAAGAGATTCAGATTCAATACTGTTATTCACAATTGAAGTACATTTGTGAAAAAGACTGGAGAGAGAGAGAGAGAGAGAGAGAGAGAGAGAGAGAGAGAGAGAGAGAGAGAGAGAGAGAGAGAGAGAGAGAGAGAGAGGAAGGGAAAGGAAGGAAGAGAGAGAGAGAGAGAGAGAGAGAGAGAGAGAAGAGAGAGAGAGAAGAGAGAGAGAGAGAGAGAGGGGGGGGGGGAGGGACTACTCGCCGGCGTGGTAACACCACCGTGACTGCAGCAGAAAAACATATCTGGCAACTCAGAACCGCGAGGAAATCAGCTGGAGTTGACTGGACCTATACTCCGCACGAGTGCCACATGTTGTTCATAGGGAGGAGAGAGACAAGTGTTTACGTGCCTTACACTCTTCTTCCTCTTGTGACCTGCGTCGCCTCTGTTCTTCCCTTGCCGCGGACACTTTTTTAATGCAGATTTGGCTTTAGTGAGGAAGTTAAAGAGTGGAATTAGGTTAGGTTAGGTTAGTGAGTCTAAAGGTGGGGTTAGGTTTGTTTAATTTTCATATCTCATATACACTCCTTCCTATTAAAAACATCTTATATCTCCGAAAGTAGTGATTTGCGATGGAAGCTCATAGAGAGAGTGTTTCGTAGAATCCAGTAAGGTGAACAGAAACCACACTCCCAATTGTGTAGGGAATTTCGATCCTAGTGTAAAAATTTACCGGTTAGGTATAGGTTTCGGTTAGGTTCAATTTGTTTTTTTGTCTTTATTGTTCCAAATCAGAAAAAAAAGTTATTTGCGACAGAAACGGTTAGCAGATTAATTCAAAACACATCAAAACTCACCAGAAAAAATTGTTTCGTCCACCAAAGGAAGTTCGGTGTTCATCTGGAAATTTACCGTTTCTTTTTTATTAACAGACGTGTGGTGGCGTTAATACTTACATTTCTACATCCATGATTTCAGGAAAGTTAGAAGGGACTATCTGGAGAGTCTGTGTCATTTTATGTCTTCATCTGTGTCATATTATGGCTATAAATGAACAAATTACCGAAATAAAACCGAGTGGCGACGTTGGTGTAGTGCCCCCTCTTTTGGCTAGATGTTAATTTGAAGGACCCCACAAACCTGGCGATTACGCTGCCACCACCCACAATAAGTGGGATTTAAAAAAAAAAGATTTAGAGAATATATGAGGATAACTGGGACTTAATGAACGACTCGTTAACAGGGTTTCTTTATAATCATCACGAACAGTAATCACATCACAGCTCCAATGGTTTCACCGAAAAATTCTACTTGAAAATAATATAAATGACCGAAACGATTAATTTCTCCTCCGGGCTTAACGCAGACTCAAAAGTTCCTGTACTCACTATAATTAGGTATACCTATCTACATAAATGGATAACAGAGCTACAACAGGGCCTTAGCTCTATATATTGGTGTCCCAGCGGGTCA
>JACEEZ010019712.1:14159-29404 GCA_016584305.1 Chionoecetes opilio
ACAAACTGTCTTGTGCCAATAAAGGATGCAGGGCATGTGACATATCGCAAAAAAAATCTATCTGAAACACCCGAAAATCTTCAAGTACTATATTTATCTCTTGTGTTAACGTGCTTCTGATCAGCGCGCTTCCTTTTGTGACGTCACCGAGCCGTGGCGCATCGTCTGCTTGTCGTGAGGGGCGTTTTGGAAGCTCGGGGAATTTGCAGATTTTGATTGCGGATTATTTAAAAACGGCTGACTGGATGCAAAAAGTGACGACATATTGTTGATATACTCGTTAATGGCTATAATTTGATTGCATTAAATCAGGAATGATGAAATGATCTGGACGATTACTTTAAGAGAATAAGTGAGTACTAATGGGTCTGAATTAACAACTTGTTAATAGAATATCAGTATATTATCACTTACTGATTCACCAGTAATTACTTCCCTCCTTAACCTAAGGTCTTTCAACACAAAAATATACTTAATAATATGAACACGACACGACGCGACTCTCAGCTCGTGCTCAACCAAAATCCTATAACTCCTTCACCCTAAATCACTGAGTAACTTTCCGTCACACTGAATCTCTGAGTAACTTTCCTG
This sequence comes from Chionoecetes opilio, assembly GCA_016584305.1. NCBI lineage: Eukaryota > Metazoa > Arthropoda > Malacostraca > Decapoda > Majidae > Chionoecetes > Chionoecetes opilio. The sequence continues at coordinate 14,754 of JACEEZ010019712.1, forward strand.
TCACACTGAATCTCTGTGTAACTTTCCCGTCACACCGAATCTCTGTGTAACTTTCCCGTCACACTGAATCTCTGAGTAACTTTCCCGTCACACTGATTCTCTGTTTAACTTTCCCGTCACACTGAATCTCTGTGTAACTTTCCCGTCACACTGAATCACTGTGTAAAGTATCAATACACACACACTCCAGCTTTGAAAACATGGCCTTAGCTGTATCCATTAGGTGTGTCCAGGGTCATCCACTCAGCTCCCACAGCTCACAGCTGCTCCACCGCTCACAGCTGCTCACCCCGCCATCTTCACCCCGCTCCCTAAAACCTATAAATAACATATGGCCATGAGCTTTCAATGCTATAACACATAAATAATCAATCTCCTCTACATCCCCACCAATACAGTTCCCCGCACGGGCCGCACATACCTTGAACAGGGTTGATAGCCACACCTCCCCACACTTGTTACCAGCTGGAGACGTGGACAGAGACAACTAATATGGCTACCTGCCTCCCTTGCTCGGCTTGCCTGCTGACGTCACCAGCTATCGCCGGCACAAAGTATTGTCGGAAAATATATATATATATAGTGATTCAAAACTGAGGAGTGAAGGAAAATGACGAGCATTTAATTACTCGACATTTATATATTACTTTACCCCCCCCCCCACTCAACGTAAACTCTTCATCAATCATGAGTCAAAAGGTTTAACCCATTTCCTCGCGTTACATGGCTTCTTCCCCCCCCCAAAAAAAAATCCTTGTTCCTCAGTCCTTCATCACGCATCCTATCAGATATCTAACTAGGTATATAAAAAAAAAAATAACATTTACACAACACCAAATCATGACTCCTCTTCTTTTTAAATTCACATAGGGTCTTCTATCCACCCACAAACAAATATACTTAAGCTGGACAATACAATTCTTCCAATGAACTTTACAAACACAATAATTGAATAGTAATGCATTCTTAACTTCTTCACCTCCCTCACCAAGAGCAGATTTAACCAGTTTGGGGAATACATAATTAATGTAATGACCAAAGACTACTCTATACTGGACTTGCTACTCATTTGGGGCTATTTCCAGTGGAGGCCAGTTTTGCGATTCCTGCCATTTTCGAACATCACTCCCTTTTCCCTTCCTATGGTTCATCAGTATATATGATATACCGTTATCTTCGTAAATATTTGTTCTATAATATTATCAAATAAAAAACAGTAAAATGCAATAAAGAAATGCCATTATGATAGAGTTAAGAAATATGCACAACCCATTAGCCGATTAATAGACTAATGGGCTGTTCAACACTTATAAAAACATTACTATGTCTGCAATATACTTAGAAAGTATAACCATAAATATTCCTATGTCGTTATCCAGTAATACGATGAAAAGGAGATCATAATGGGGAGTTTTCTAATAAGCTCACGCTCAAGCCTGTCTCTCAGGCTGTCACATCCTCAGCACTTTCAGCCTGAATGATCTATCATTTACCGTAAATTCCCTGTGCTTTTTCGGGACAGATCAGAATTACCCTTCAATACAACAACTGAAACAGTTCTTAATAAAAAATGTAGTTTATCATTTTATTGTTCTGCACTTGGTGAAAGTATTGGCAAAACAATTGAATACTTGAAAACTCATTCTTTAAAAATCGTCTTTTCATGAAAAACGCAAGTTCAAGCAGAATGAGGCTTTCAGGAAATATCTACTTGATGGTAAAGGCATTCACTGAGTACCTTGTTTTGGGTGTGTCTGTCTGTATTGCGACGAACCAAGAAGTAATGTAAGTGCTGGCACCTCAACGAACAGTCCGGGATGGAGGACAGTTGAAAGCGTTGTTACTGTAGTAACTGCTGGTGATAGATTGTTGGCGCTTCACGTTGTGGTTTGGGTGTTTCACATATTGGCGCCCCGGGGTTAATACACACTTTTAAATGGACCTATCATGGACTGGCACCAGTCGGTACCGAGCCACCACGTATATTTCACCAATAAATTGAACCTGGCTGAGCTTATTCACCCGTCTTCTGGACTCTACTACGCTGGGATACTACACTGGCGACGAGGATTTTACAAACCCAGTGTCGTGATGCCGCACTTTGGCCACCTTAGTGAGTTTGACGAGAGCAACAAGTCTGTTTGGGGCGAATACTGCGAGAGGCTAGAACAGTATTTTCTGGCCAACAAGATTGAAGATGCGGAAGTCAAGAGGGCCGTGTTCCTCTCATCTGTGGGGGAAGCTACGTACAGCACCCTACGATCTTTGTGCAGTCCTCGCAAGCCCAAGGAAATTGCTCTTCTAAGAGTTGATAGAAAAGCTTCAGAACCACTACGATCCGAAGCCCTCAAGTATTGTGGCACGGTTCCGATTCAACAGTTGCAGGAAATCTGGAAAAGAATCTGTGAGAGATTATGTTGCCAGGCTTCGGATGTTATCTTCAAATTGTCAATATGGACAGATGTTGAATGAAATGATTCGTGACCGTCTGGTGTGTGGTGTGGACAGTGAAGCCATTCAAAGCGGGTGCTGGCTGAAACCGACTTAACGCTCGAGAAGGCAGTGGACATTGCAGTGGCCTGGGAGACTGCGGAATGTAATACGCAGGAATTGAAACAGTATAATCAACCGCAGCAAACGACCGAAGTGCCGTCAATGGTCAGCTGGGTAGGGCAGAAAAATGAAGGCTGCTCGCGGCAGAAATAAAGTTAAACTTTATGGTGAACGACTGAAGCCTTCTAAGTGTTTTTAGATGTTTAAGTGACAGACATAACAATTCCAACTGCCCGTTTAAAAAACCGGAAGTGTTACCAATGTCACAGAGTGGGCACACTAGAGCAGCGCATATGGCGGGTACGGTGTCTGTGATGGAAGACTCGGAGCCATACGCGGCAGGCGATGCCGTGGAAGCAAAGGCTAGTGGTGACGGAGCTTCAGAAGTGGTGTACAGCTTGTTTAATTTCCCTCAGGCTGATGATAGTAGTTCACAGTTTCATCCGCCCCTACTACTGGACGTGAAGCTTCACGGACGGGAAACTCAAATGGAGGTTGACACTGGAGCTTCAGCTTCTGTTATGGGCGAAGCTTTGTTCCGTGAGCTTTGTGGACAGCACTTCCCAGTTCAACTTGGATCGTGTATTTAAAACCTATACAGGAGAAAGAAATTAAAATGATTGGAGTAGCAGATGTGGAAATCTCCTTTGAAGATAGTGTCCCTAGAAAATTACCGCTGATCATAGTGAGAGGTCGTGGGTAAAGGCTAATTGGTCGTAATTGGCTAGACAAAGGTTACTTTTAATTGGACCAACATGCTGCATGGTGAAACGCTGAAAATCACTGACCAAGGAGTAGATATGGATTATAAAGAAGTGTTTAATGAAGAACTTTGGGCGGTTTACTGGCGGAAAGGCTCATCTGTTCGTTGATAAAGAGGTGAGGCCAAAGTTCTTTAAGGCACGTCCCGTGCCGCTCTCACTCCAGCACAAGGTGGACAAGGAGCTCATTCGGCTGGAAAACGAGGGTGTTATAAAGTCTGTTAAATTTAGTGAATGGGCAGCCCCTCTGGTCGTTTGTGCCTAAGCCATCGGGAGACGTACGGCTTTGTGGGGATTTTAAACTTACAGTGAATAAAGTTGCGGCCTTGGAAACAGTACCCCCTTCCCAGAGTTGAAGAATTATTTCTGGCGCTCTCAGGATGCTGCATCTTTAGTAAATTAGACATGAGCCATGCTTACAATCAAATTGAGTTAGACGAAGAATCACAGAAATATGTAGTAGTTAACACACCCAGAGGTCTCAAGATGTATACAAGGCTCGCCTTTGGCATCCATTCAGCTGTTGCAATTTTCCAAAAAATGTTGTCAACTCTACTTGCAGGACTTCCTCATGTGACCGTGTTCTTGGATGACGTGGTTGTGTGGGGCAAGGATGGAAAAGAACACGATGCCCTGCTGGAGGAGGTTCTCCGTCGGATGTGTCAGGCTGGTTTACGTCTGAACAAGAAGAAATGCCAACTTAGACTGTCTCAAGTAACTTATCTAGGCCACAAGATTTGTGAACGGGGCGTAGAACCAACAGAAGAGAAGACTGAAGCTATTATGGATGCTCCTCCACCGGAAGACAGAAAGTCTCTGAAGGCCTGGCTTGGTCTTCTCTTCTGTTGGTTCTACAAAGCTCACGGAACAAAGCTTCGCCCATAACAGAAGCTGAAGCTCCAGTGTCAACCTCCATTTGAGTTTCCCGTCCGTGAAGCTTCACGTCCAGTAGTAGGGGCGGATGAAACTGTGAACTACTATCATCAGCCTGAGGGAAATGTAGTATCCCAGCGTAGTAGAGTCCAGAGAGACAGGGTAGGAATAAGCTCAGGCCAGGTTCAGTTGTATTGGTGTATATACAGTGGTGGCTCGGTACCGACTGGTGCCGAGTCCATGATAGGTCCATCTTAACAGTGTGTATTAACCCCGCGGCGCCAATAGTGAAACCCCAAACCAGTACCAGGCTTGGTACTCGAGTACCGCGCTACCGTAGATAACAGTGAAGTCGCCACCTACAGTGAAGTCGCCAGGCGCCAAATATTACGAATTATAGCATCACTACTGATTTTTATGTGCCACTGAAGATGTTACACAGTAGTTTATATCATGGCTTTATAATCTACCCTGTTTCAGCGTTGTTTTATGCTTTGTATCTGCAAGTATAACTGTTGCGCATTTTGCTTCTCACGTTTTTCTTCGCGCGATGATAGACAAGTAAACAGTAGCTTTTCGGGCGACAGAACTCAAGACTTGCCAGATCTTTCAAACTTGAAAAGAATTTATTTTCACGTTGGCAGAGGAATTTTTATATATCCAAGCATCTTCCGCAGCTAATATATATAGAGACTTGTTTTACTTTACCTCTAATTTCCCTGAATTCCCAAGAGTGGCGATTCAACTGTTGGGTTAAAATACTAGCTGGCGACTTTACTGTAGTAGGTATAGTGAGGTCGCCACTTGGTTTTATTTTTGTAATTTGTTCATTTATAGCCCTAATATGACACAGATGAAGACACAAAATGACACAGACTTTCCAGATAGACCCTTCTAACTTTCCTGAAATCATGGATGTACACATGTAAGTATTAACGCCACCACACGTCTGTAAATAACAAAGAAACGTAGAACTGGCGACTTCACTGTTATCTACGGTAGACGATTACTCAGGAGAATGCATGTATGTTATAATCAATATGCTGCGTAAAGATAATTTACTTTGAACATTATCTGCATAAAACACTTGGCAAAGACACAAATGACTTTGAAATGAGCCAAATTGAGAAAGTAATATATGTAAACTAAACAGATGATTCCTTCTGGCTGGCGACCGTAGGCAATATTTTGATGCTTCCACAAGTCTCTAGGTTTCTTCGAAATATGATTAGTTACCTTATTGTGACCTTATGATACTGATATTGATACTAATACTGATAATACTGATTATATATACTAGTCGCACTGGCCAAAGGGGAAAATAATAATTGTGGTCAACAATGTACGAGAAGTTGTAATTTTATGCCATGAGATTCGTCTGGCCGCCTCACAAGTCCCAGTAATCGTCTGGCCGCTTGACGAGTCCCAGTAATCGTCTGGCCGCTTGACGAATCCAGTACTCGTCTGGCCGCCTGACGAATCCAGTAATCGTCCTGCTCGCCGAGTCCCGCGCGGTGCGCTGTCCTTGAGTAATCGTGTGGTTGCTTGACGAATCCAGTACTCGTCTAAGCGCTTGACGAATCCAGTAATCGTCTGGCCGCCTGACGAATCCAGTAATCGTCACGCTGTCCACATTACCCAGCAAACATGGGCTATGCGGGCCTGTGTCGGCTTGTGCCGGGTACGTATCGGCACCGGCGGCAGGGCGACTGGTTTCGGCAATCGGATGAAGCCGATGTCGGCCCTGCAGCGGGAACTGTATATCGGGCCAATTATTGATAAATTCGTACAGGCCCAACACAGTCTTCCTTGACTCGGCCCAAGGATAATATATTAAGTGGATGTGACATGAATGGCCGGGCCGAAGGACTTAAGTAGGGTGCAAAGCTCAGATTAAGGATAATTGTTGATTATTAGGTGGCTGAATCGTAGCCAGGCAGTCAGCTGTTGGCCACTCGCGCCCGTTGTCTCGTAGCCAATATTCAAAATATTTACCAGTGGAAGTGAACGGCCGCGGCGCTACATTTACTGCTTTCACAAGCCTCTCAGGCTGATGATCGACTTCATCTACTCCACAAAGACTTATAAAGGTACGTAGGAAAGGGTGATGACATCTTAGAGATGATAAATGCTCAAATATACAGACAAGAGTTATAAACAACAAGCCTCAGGCTAGAGCAAACGGAACGGAGCTGCTATTTTGTTTTGTTTTCACAGTTTAATTAGTACATGGTAAAATTCTAGAGTCCTTTCCCGCCCTTATTAGTGCTTTTTTTTTCCTTCAGACCTTAACAGATCATTTCAGATACCTCTAACACGTAAATATAAAGTGGGGTGAGATGCCACCTTCAACCCCCCTGCCCCCCCTAAATGACCCCATCCTCTGGATCCCCCAAAATAATATTACTAATCTAACCTCACTATAACTACCAAACCTTACCAATAACCTCCTAGCGAGACTTAATTGCAGGAAACTAGAATTTTACCAGGTTAGGTTAGGTTATATTGAGGTAAGGTTAGTAATACATTTTTTGGGGTCCTTCTAGGAGGCTATTAGTGAGGTTAGGCTTGGTTATAGTGAGGTTAGGCTAGGTTATAGTGAGGTTAGAATAGCAATATTTACCATAGTATATTTTTGAGGGGTTCAGGGGAGTCGTTTAGGGGGGGAGGGAGGGTGAAGGGGCAGCTCTCCCCCACTTTATAATTACGTGTTAGAGATATCACAAGTGATCTGTGAAGGTCTGGAGGAAAACCCCCTGCTAATAAAGGCGGGAAAGGACTCTAGAATTGTACCGCTAAAGGGAGTTAAGTAATAAGGCTTGTACGTGGAGAAGATGTTTACTTGGTGATTGGGTTCTACTGTAATGCAGTTTAAAGCATTACAAGGCACGAGTTATAACCGTCCTCAAGTTATAGAACTGACAATTTGCAGCATTTCTAATCCCTATAACCCGACGGAAATGAGATATAACACATGGGGGGTCTGGAGGGGCGAAATCCCCCCCTCCTCCCAGCGAGGTTATAATAGGATAAGTAATCAGTGCCCAGGCTAAGTTAGTTAACTAGTGGGGGTGGGGGTCTGGATGGGCGCAGCCCCCCAGTTATGTCAGGAGAATTTTGGTCAATAGAGGATATTGTACTAAACTGCAGTTTTACTGGTAATTGTGATGAATGGGTGTCTGATGTAGCCTTTGGTACAGCAGTACTGACCCTACTATATACTGGGCTGATATTTAGAACATGACTGTGTCTGGATTCAAGTATTTTTCCCCTTTCTACTGTTTCTATAGGTGAGAACGAGTGTGAAAGTAACAATGAAATGTTGTGCAAACAAATTTTTTCTTAGACTAGGTTAGTTTAAGGGCAAGACTATGTTAGGTTAGTTTAAGGGCAAGGCTAAGTTAGGTTAGATTAAGTTAGTTTAATGGTTTGAATAGGTAATTATTTTATACTTTTACAAATGGAGTGTTTTTTCCAGTCAAAACGTCTAAAAAGTGTATTTTTAGAAATGTTGTCACAACTTTTAACTGTCATCTTCATTTAAAGAAGCAACACCTGCCTCGGTTCTACTGCAGTTTAATACATTACAAGGCACGTAGTTATTCGGCAAGTCTTCAACTTGTAAATCTCACAATTAGCAGCATTTCTAAGATATTTTGGTACTTTCAACCATTAATTGAGTATGTGGATAAAATAGTTCTATTCCTATGTATTCTGATGTGTTAAGAATGATGGTCTTTTTAAAAATTGTCGGAAATGCCTCATTTTGCAGTTATCTCCCCATTACTCCTGCTTCAGGTTAGGCTACGCAACCAATGTCCTGGTTAGGTTAGTGGCTATTATTTTACACACTCTGTGCCTGATCTCAATTCTAGGTAAAGATGCATTGCGTATGGATTTGGTAGAGGGTAAATTTTAGTTTATGCGACACCCCGAAAGTGCAGAAATAAGTGTAGGAAAAAATGATAAATGTCGTAAATGACCAAAGTTTAGGATACTATAAGGATTACTAAATAACATTTCTCTCTCAATTTCACAGGATTTGTACAATGCAACTAGTTTAAGTAATCATTAAATAGTTTAGACAGCTTTTCATCCATTATGATTTGCACCAACATTCTTTGTATTGTGGTCTATCTATTATATGGTCTTTGTATTGTGGTCAGTGGCGTACCCAGAAAATTGAAAGGGGGGTGGGGGCAATATATATATATATATATATATAATATATATATATAATATATATATATATATATATATTATATATATATATATATATATAATATATATATATATATATATATATATATATTATATATATATATATATATATATATATATATATATATATTATATATATATATATATATATAATATATATATTATATATATATATATATATATAATATATAATATATATATATTATATAATATATATATATTGGTGCTATCTATATATTTTTATTGGTTATATTTTTTCTTTGTAAGGGGGGGAGGGGGGCCATGGCCGCATGGCCTCCCCCCTCGGTACGCCACTGATTGTGGTCTATATTGTATTGTAAGGTGTAATTGAGGTGATTGCAGGTTGAACAATCTCTTTTGTGAAGATTATTGGCCGATAGAACAAATAAGATATCTGCAAAGAGTTATGTAAACTTATGACAGTGCATCGGATCATGAAAATCTAATCTTAGTTTTCTTTTTTAGAGCAACTTGTGATCAAAGCCTTTTAGGTGGTGAAGAAGGCACCAACATGTGAGCATGGCACATATGGTCTTTATCCCAAGATGTTAATTGTATCTTTCAGTGGTGGGCAGCGATAAATTTTGCGATTAAAGCGATAACGATAAAGCGATAAATTTTTCCGCTAAGTCCTATAACGATAAAGCGATAAATTTCCAAAATACCTTAAGCGATAAGCGATAATCCTGCGATAAATCCAAAATACTCTATTTTTGCTACTTATGCATTTAAAAACCTCTTTTTTACACTTAAAACACCATAATATTACTTAATAAAAGACTAAAGGACCCGAAATTAACATTTTATTACTTTATAACAACATTTAATGAAGACAAATTAACAAAACTATCACAGCACAACATCACAAACACAAATACAACAATTTAAAACATCTCCTCATCCTCCTCATCCACCCCCCTTGGCACCTGAACTTCTGCTTGAGGAGGTGGAGGTTTCCCTTCAGAAACACCAGGTACTCAAAGTTGTCCTCACTGAGGCACGCCCTCTTTGGCCTCAGGACGTCCCCAGCTGTGCTGAATAATCGCTCCACTGCTGCTGAGCTTGGGATCCCAGTGTTGTACTTGATGAAGAGGGTCACCCACTGGTCCCTATACTTTGCTGGGAAGTGCGACTTCTTCAGTGTTGCCTGCAACAATTACAAATATTTAATTTATATTATCGCAATATTACATTTGTTAGCGCAATTATCGCAACATTTTATCGCAACATTACATTTGCTAGTATGTAAGAACAAAGCAATAAGTTTTAAGCACAATAGTCTTATTACCTCCTTGCTCCTCTTCCAAGCCAGCAGCTCCTTCTTGATGTCCTCTTCCAGGTCGTCCTCCGGGTCAGCCTGGGTTGTGTCACACAGCTCTGCAAATGGGTCGGCGCTGACCTCCTCATGCTCCTCCATTGCCTCCATGTCCTGGCTGTTGTCTCTCTCTTCTGTCTCTTGCCTGATGAGCGCCTTCATCTCCTTCACAATCCTCTGGAAGATTTCTTCCTTCATGTTGGGGGTCACAGAGTTGAATGTGGTCATGCCATAGTTGGGGTGCAGGGCGGGTGGAGATGGTGGGAATGTCCACAGATCCGAACTCCCGGAAATGTTCCGCTCCTTTCCTGAGTCACATCACTGCTGCTGGCCTCCACGCGGAAAAAGTCCTCCACTGTCTCTTGCCTGACATCTTGACACTCACTAATCACTAAAATTTACATTCTCGAACAATGAAGCGCGCCCGCCGCGACACTAATTAATAACGCAATATAAAACGCAAAAACCTAAACGATTTCCTGAAAAGGAAAAGTTAAAACACAAAAACACGCGACGTTCGTACGAAAAGGGAGGCACGCGCGAGGCGCACCTCAAAACGCAAAAAATATATATAACTAATATATATTAATTAGATATTTAGTTAAGATAGCAATATCAATAAGAATTAAGTATATATAAGTTATAACACACAAAGAAGCTTTGGATCGCTGGTAGCACAATGAAACACAGAGCTGAGATCAGATGCGTCAGTTTGGGGGGGTATTCAAAGAAACTGACAACAGAAGCGCGGGCCGCCGGGCGCCTGGCCGCATCTGTTTGCCGCGTAACAAATGAGCCTGTAACCTCCCGCCCGTAACGGTTTTTCGTCTTCTACTTTATCGCCCGGATTATCGCGGGAATTTGAAAGCGATAAATATAAGCGATAAGTTTTCCGGTCTTGCGATAAACGATAAGCTGGTAAATTTCGATTAAAAGCGATATTATCGCTTTATCGCATTATCGCTTACTTATCGCAACGCCCACGACTGGTATTTTAAAGAAACACGAAGAGGACACCAGTGGCCTGCTGTACGGACCTGTACACCCTACTACTGGCCCTGCACATCTGACAGATGGTGGAAATTCTATTTTTATCCGATTTGCTAGGGTGAGAATTAACACCTCGTTTTTGGGCGTATATGTTTTCATTGGTTAGGGAAACCTGATAATTTTCTGATACATTTCGGGTTTCTTTTTCCTTAACCTAACCTAACCTAAACCTAATTTAACCAGAGATTGATAGACTTTAGGTAATTTTCCTTCTTCCTTCTGTTAACGCAGATTTTACCATAATGTCTTATGAAGTTAGACGATCTGATGATACTTATCCAAATTTATTCTCGGCGTTCATCATTTAGATTTGCAGCAACTCAATATTCATGACTTGCCACATATAGTACATAGTACATGAATAGTGCGTGAGCAGGATGACAGCTCCCATAAGAGCCATAAGAGTCTTCCCTGTTATAACTATACATTATGGGTAAAATTGACATATATATATATATATATATATATTATATATATATATATATTTTACATCTGTGCCTATAGCGCCTGTAGGCAGTGGTGACCGGGGCTCGGATGGTAGGCTCTGGAGGTTCACTTGAGGGCTCTGATGGTGGTCCTCGCCCGTGGTGGCGCAGGCAGAATTCTTAGTGACGCCTGTGAGTAGAGGCTCATGCCGCCCCCCTGTGTCCTCCGATGCACTCGCCCGCAGTCGAAGGTAGAGTTGATGGGCAGGGCATGTGGGTGTTCTTAGGCCACTCGACAGTGCAGAAAGGTTTTGGGTTTCTTCGGGGATCGAACTCGGGTCACCGAAAACGCCAGTCGGAGATGACTAACCACTCCGCTACCTCCTCCCCATAATATTAAAATATATATATATATATATATTATATATATATATATATATATATATATATATATATTATATATTTATTTATTTATTTAATTTTTATTTATTCATTCATGTATTTGTTTATTTATTTCGTTATTTGTCTGTTCATTAATAGAAATTTTCCCACATTTGTCTGGACTTTTTTTCCACTTTTGTAACAATACAGTGATTATATTTTTTATGAAAATTATATTTATATAGCTACACAATTATTGTTGTTTCATTTACAGTATTTATACTTGTAGCAGCCTGATGGTGTATTAGGGCACACATTGTGCATTGAATTGCTGACTGCCAGTGCCAGACTGCCTCAACCACAGGCAAGACTGATATACTGCAGCCGAAACTGATGATTATGGCTTGATTGAAGTAATAGTGATAATTTTTTTTCTTTGTTGCACTATATTGGTCCTTAGCTCATACTGTAAGAGTTGAGAACCCATTCAATCCTGACAATAGGTTATTCCATTCACAAACCTGTGTTCATTTAAAAGTGGGGCGGTGTAGCACGCGACTAGCTGCCTGCCACGACTACGCACACGCTGCAGATGACGTCACACAGGAAAACATTGGCCACGCCTCCAGGACCAAAACATTATCATCAGATTCGCTTATTTAACCTAAATAAGTCTACAAAACTTAACCCAAACCTATCTTAAACCTAACCAAACCTAAATCAAATCTAAACCAAGCCTTAACTTAACCTAATCAAACTTAAGTAACCTAATATACCTTTCTATTATCATATAAAAATAAATGTTTAAATTTTGGTTAAGTTAAGGTTTGGTTTAGGTTTGATTTGGGTTTTGGTTAAATTTGGATGGGTTTTGGAGTTAAGTTTGTAGACATATATATATTTAGGTTAAATAAGCGAATCTGACGATAATGTTCTGGGCAGGGATGCTCGAAAATCCCTCGTAAGGGACAACTTACGAGTGTATGGCTACAATAACCTTACGAGGGTGGGCTGAGGGAGATGCTCGTACCGAGCCGTCACTCCCGTACGGTTATCGGTGGCCTCTGGGTGGGGAATATAGGGATATTCTAGGGATATGTGTGGGAAAATTCTGCTAACCAATCACAGAGCAGCGCCCTTCATGACGCGGCCTATCTAGCAATCATCATGCTCTCAGCTGTCAGGGAGCCCGATAAATAAATTTAAAGAGACTTCAAATGCCGCTGTTATGCTAAAATCGGCCTCTTTTGAGAAATCGTCCCGCGGACGCTTATTTAACCTAAATAACTCTACAACACTTAACACAAACCTATCATAAACCTTACCTAACCTAAACCAGACCTAAACATAACTTAACCTAAACACTATGTTTGCCGGTGTTGAGCTAAGATTGGCTGATTTCCGAAATAGGGCCGATTTTAGCTCACTATCGCCAGAATGTTACGATAATACATAGCTGCCACATTAGCCTTTCAGCGTAATATTCTCCACTGATTACTACAGAGACGTACCCAGGGTATACCTTGATGCGCTGATCATAGGTTCGAGTCTCGCGTGCCCGAAAATAGTATCTATAGACCACTGCTGGCCAGCGCCGTACGTATGCCGTATCCGTGGCCCTGGCGGTACTCTGTTATAGTGGACAAGAACTGCGCGTTCGCTCTTTAGGTCAGACAAGACACACGGGGGGGCTAACACCTCTCTGTGACACACGTGACACTTGTGTGCAAGGATAGTATAACTTTATAATATCCTTGTTTGTGTGTATACGTGCGTGTATACTAGTACGTCAGACATTTGATACCACCACCACCACCGCATCTTTATAGCTGCCAAACGTGTATGATGAACTGTACGTTTTGATTCAAGAAGTCGGACCGATATATATATTTAATATATAGGTTTGCCCTGATATGAATTTATTACAAGTACTATAGGTATTGTATGTTAAATATGATATATATGGAGTCAATGAAGCAAAAAACACATCACATTTCAAACAGGCAAGCATGAAATGGCTCTATAATACACAATAAACATAAAGTATAGTGATACAACTTGTAATTTATTGTTTGTTGACGTCTAGCCGCTTCAAAATTTCACTCCCTTAGGGAGTTAAGGGTGCTCCCGACCACCCTTAGCCTTGCGGTCCCGTAGCAAGTGAGGAAAACGGTTTTTAGCATCTCCCTTAGAGGCGCTACGAGGTAAAAGTCCCTTAGGGGAGTACTTACGGGCCCCGTAACTCTTTCGAGCATCTCTGCCCTGGTCCAGGAGGCGTGGCCAATGTTTTCCTGTGTGACGTCATCTGCCGTACGTGCGTAGTCGTGGCAGGGTAGCTATCCGAGCGGGGTAGCTAATCGGTGTGCTACATCGGCATTAGGAAAGGTTAAAACGATTCAACTGCTTTGTCGGCCTGCTTGTGGCACTATTCAGCTGCTATATTGGCCCACTTGTGGCACTATTCAAATGCTAAGTCGGCCTGCTTGTGGCAGTATTCAAATGCTAAGTCGGCCTGCTTGTGGCACTATTTGGATGCTAAAATCGGCCTGCTTGTGGCACGATTCAGTTCCTGTATAGGCCCTCTTATGGCACTATTTGGATGCTAAATCGGCCTGCTTGTGGCAAGATTCAGTTGCTGTGTAGGCCCTCTTATGGCACTATTTGGATGCTAAATCGGCCTGCTTGTGGCACGATACAGTTGCTGTGTTGGCCCGCTTATGGCACGATTTAGATGCTATGTCGGCCCGTTTGTGGCTCAGTAGTGGCAATATTTGGTTACGGATTGCCGACACAGATCTGACACAGAAACGTACGTAACCGACACAGGCCCGGGGTGCAAAAAATGAACGCACAAGTTGTCGGTCCGCAGCCAGGCCGATAACTTCATTACGGTTGCCGACTCAATGCCAATATGTCGTTTGTGATTTTCCGACATGATTTGAGCCGGCCCGTAAGACAATGTTTGCGGGTTTAGTTGAGGAGGCGAGGTAATGCTACTCTATGATATATATAGTCAATACGAATGTTTAAGAAAACAGTATATCGTATTAA
>JACEEZ010019713.1:0-14380 GCA_016584305.1 Chionoecetes opilio
TTTTCTTAAAATAAAAGGCAGTGACATTGCTGACCACTTTGAAAACAGGGAGTTCTTTTGTCCTTAGCATATGGCGGGAACCCGCAAAAAGGGGTATACGCGCAACGCCATCTCTCCGAACTTCTTTTCCTTACAACTAAAGCTAAAAAGCCTCCCCGGTCGGTCGTTAAACGGTGGGAAGGCGTGACGGGCTAAGACGAAAAGGGGACTCAAAAGCTCATCCAGTCCCCACCCAAAGACAAAAGTTTAAAAAAATTTCGCCCAATCACAAAGTCACGAGACTATTTCCGGGCAAGAAGGGGTCCCGGGACTGCCTCTCCCCCCTTGCCCCCCTCTCTCAAAAAAATTTCTGTGTTTTCGGAATGTTTGCCTTTTAAGGTTTTTTAATGTATCAGAAAATAAGATTTAAAAGGAGCCTGTGTTGCTAGTGTTTTGGGGGTAGAAGGTGTGTGTGTGTGGGTTAAAATAGTGAATTTTTTGGGAAATCGGGGGCCCGGGGGAAAGGCCCTCTCCGCACTCTGCCCCCCCATCATAAAACTAAGAACATAAGAAAAAAAGGGAAACTACAAGGGGCCGCGGGGGCCTACAGTGGTATTTTCCGTCCCCTAACACTACCTACATCCATTTTTCATCCCCATCCATAAAACTTACCAGCTCCCTTTAAAGCCCCCAAATGACTCCGCCTAACTCCCTTTCCCCACTGAGACCTTTCCCACCTTTCACCCCCCTTTTTTGGGAAACCAGTTTTTTCCCTTTTTCCTTCTAAATCTACGTTTTTCCACTTGAATCCGTTATTCTTGTTCTACCCTGGTTAAAAGCCGTAAAAATTTTCCTCCCTCTCCTTATTAAACCCCTTTACCCACTTAAAAACTTCTATCGACCCCTTACCCCCTTTTCTCGAGTGAGTGTAATTTTAATAATTTCAATCCCTCTAAACTAAAGTACGCCCCCTTGTATCATTTTGGTCATCCTTCTCTGCACTTTTTCTAAAAACACTATTCCATCCTGTAATATGGAGACCCAAAATGAACTGCATAGTTAGGTAGGCCGACGGGGCCCGATAAAACTTTTGAATAAAATTTCCCCACTTCTACTTTAACACTCTGGTAATGAAACCCCAATACTTATTAGCTCATTTTGGGCCCAATACATTTTTTTTCCCAGGTCGGGGGTCGGGCTCACCCCCATCCCAAAACTTTTTTACTTTTTGTCTTTTCAGCGATACATTGCTTTGGTGTATCTATTTCCAGGGTTTTTCTACCCCCATTCATAACGACATTTACAAATTAAAAATTTATTGCCCCTCTGACTGCCCACTCGTTAAGTTTTTCTAAGTCTCCCCTGCAAAATGGGTTACGTCAGACTTGATCCAAAAATCCACCTAACTTAGTATCACACAAACTTGTGAATCACGCTAATCCCACTATCCAAGTCTTTGATGTAAATCAAAAATAGTAATGGCCCCAAAACAACCCCTTGTGGAACTCCACTTGCACCAGTCCCCCATTAGATTTGGAACCTTTAATTTGTAACCCTTTGTTGCCTTTTATTTTAGCCAAGCTCTGATCCAATGAAAAACCCTTTCCCATCTATCCATGACCCAACCTTATTTAAGAGTCGCCGTGTGGATTTTGTCAAAGCCTTACTAAAGCCCAAAAATATATTTATCATAATCCTTATCTTTATCTCCCGTCTCATAAACTTCCTAAAAAACTCAAAAATTTGGTGAGACAGCCCTCCCCCTTGGTAAACCATGTTGTAATCTTTGATCAAACTTTTTTATCTAAGTGTCTCTAATGTTTTTGCAATAAAAATTTCCAATTTTTCCCACCACTGATGTTGACTTACGGGTCGAAATTTTGATTTTAGTCCTCTGTCCCCTTTTCTTAAATAGGAAAAACTTTTCCCTTTCCTCCACAATAGGGCACATCCCCTACTCAACCGATTTCCAAAAATGTGCACTAACAAATCACTAACAACCTCCTTGCATTCCTTAATACCCGGGGTACATTCATTGGTCCTGGCGATTTAAATTTTTTCATTTTTTCTATCCCCCTTTCCACCCTTTCCTATTTTTCAAAATCTTTGAGTTTTCCTCATCGTTCCTTTTAAATCTTTCACTATCAGGTTTGTCTGTGTATCCTCCTCCGTAAAAAAAACTTTAAAAAATAATCATTTGACTCCTAAAATTCCTCTCCGATTTTAAAACCCACCTTGTCCGCCTTTGGGGCCCCAAATAATTCCCCTTTTCTTTTTTTTATAAACCCGATAGAACTAAACATAAAAACTAACCATCAGTTAGTTACCCCATCATAAAATCTTTAAATACCCTTTTTTAAGGGGACCAAAAGGGGGCACATTATTTAAAATAATGACAAGTATATTAACATCTCACCATAATCACTAAGTTTTATAAAAACGATAAAAAGACGTTTAATCCTGCCCAAACCTACATGTCGGAGGAGCTGGCGGCTCCAGCCGCCACACTCAAAAGTTTTGAGAAAAAAACCCGCAGTTATCCGCCTCCCCTGGGGCCTTTTCCTTTGAAGGGGGGGCCCAGTCAGCTAGCCCCCACCCCTGGTAGCACCAAGGATTCACCGGGGGGATCATAGGATTCCTAAGGGGGTTTCTCCCCTCCCCTACTAAATATTACCAAAAGAAAATCTATTTATCCTTTGGGAAAAGTTGGGTTGAACCACCCACCTCACGGGCTTCATCATGCTGCTGCTGCCGCCAAAGGGGCCGCGCTCCCCGGCGGGATGAGTTTTTTTGTTTGTATTTCATCTTTTCCCTCATATTTTAAAAGGGTCAGTAGAGTCAGTAAAAAAGTAAGAAGTCAGGGGGACAGAGGTTTTGCCTGTGCCGAGTTATATATGTGGGCCCTCCTCGTAACCAATCCATCCACGCGGTACGCTATAAAATTCCCCCGTGTGTTTTATGAAATTTAACTTTTTTAGTTATAAAGTGGGGAAAAATTTGGGTGGGTTAGGGGTGTCCCACTTTGCAACATTTGCGTGCAAAAAAAACGGGTTCTTAGGCTTTTGGGCCCGGGCTAAATCCCGGGATAAAAAAAGCGGATTTGGAACGCGTATTGGGCGGGATTTTTGGAGCACAAAAACTTTCCCGCCCCTGATTTTCCCGAAATCTAAGGGGAAAAGCGTTTTTTTTACTATAAAAAAACAATTCAAAAAGGGTTTTTTGGGACTGGCGGGGTTTCCCTGGAAAAAAAATTTTATAAAACACTTTTTAAATTGTTCTTCCAAGATGTAAAAATTTGGTATGAGATCTTTTTTACGTCTGAAAGGAAAAAAAAAACCGCCCCAAATTTTTGGGCAGTTTAAAAAATGTCAGAACACTACCTTTAAATTGCTTTTCCCTATTTTTTACATGAAATATTGCCCCAAAAGACCAAAAATGGCAGGGAATTTTTTTTGTTAAGCCAACGAGATCCCCCCTAAGCATCTATCCGTTTTTTTTTTGTTTTTACAGATTTTTAGTTTTAAAATTTATTTTTAAAATTTTTCGCACCTTGTGCCGTCAATGCCCAAGAAGTTTAATTGACCCCCCACCAAAAATTTTTATTTTTCTTTCCGTTAACAAATTTTTAGTTTTAAAGGAGCCCTTTCGGCCGTTTTTTTAAAACATGAGTCAAAAGGGGGAGTTTTCCAAATGTTAGATAAAGTAGTACCAATGCCAAAAAAACGCGGGTTTTAGACCCCCAGCAGGGGAGAGCTAACAGGTCCTATTTTAAATCCACGATTTGCGCTTGGGTTGGCCAGCCCTGAACCGGGGGAGATCATATAGGGGGTAGGAGAGGGGAAAGGGAGTCTTTTGTCTCCGCGCCCTGTCCCCGAGAACAAAAAAAACACCCCCTTCCCATAATGAACTTTAAATTCTTCATTTATTCATTTTTTCCCCAAACTTTTTCCCAATGATTTTTCATGGGCTTTTCCCATTATCGGGAGTAAAGTTTGTCATGGTCATTTTATAGTTATTTTTTAGTTGCACAACTAATTTGATGCTTAATCACTAGTTGATAGTTGATAGTTTGAAAAGTTGATAGTTGATATTTTGACTATTTTTTTATTTGAAATTTGGGGAGAGGGCGAGAGAGAGAGAGAGTCATGATGAGTGAGGGGGACAGTAGGATTTTGGGGAATGAGGGGATAGATGTGTGGAAATGGGAGATTCCCCGGGGCCTCCCCGTAGAGGGATGAAAGGAAACCGCTTTTAAAGGGGTAGACTAGACTTTAGGGCCCCAAAAAGAGAAAAAATTTTCCCCTCTTTTTTCCTTTAAATTTAAAATGCAAGGCTCCCGTTAGTCGTTAAGTGGGGGGACATTATTTTTGCTGATAGTCTGGCTCGGCAGGCGAGGAGAGATAAGAAAACCCCAGATTTCGTTTATGGCGCCAAACGCGGTCTTTAAAAAAAAATTTCAATGTTTCCCTAATCGCAGTTTGGGGGCATGTTTAAACTCATTTTTTTGCCAAACAGAATATTGGGCAAAAACCGCTAATTTGTCTTAGCATGGGCATTTTTCATAGTATCGTAAATTTTTCATTAGGACTCAAAATGTTTGGGGCAGGGTCCCAGGGTCTAACATTTCCAATTATATTCTCGTTAGTTTTAGACCCAAATTAAGGGCTAATCCCCCGGAAAATGTTTAGAAAAAGGAAAAGCCTTTTTTTTTTTAAAGGGCCCCGGGAGTCTTAGGGTTTGCCCAAGGGCCACGTTTTAAAAAATCGGGCCCCTTTTCTGCAGGAATCGTATTTAAATTTGAAAAATGTACATTTCTTTTTCACAAAAGTTTTACGCATGTATGAATTTTCCTTTTATTTTTGGGAAAATTTTTTTTCGGGAGTTTTACCTAAACACAAAATTTATTTGGTTTAATATCAAAAGGAAATTTAAAATTTTTTATACCCCCAGAGGGAGCCTGGGGATATCTGGATTTTTTTTAACCCCCCCATAAAGTTTTTCGTAGCTTTAAAACGGTTTTTTGAGATATTTTGGAAACATTGCTTCCCCTATTTTTGCAGCCCCGTACTTTCATTTCCCAACGCTAACGTATTTTTTTTTTTTTTTTTTTTTTTTTTTTTTTTTTTTTTTTTTTTTTTTTTTTTTTTTTTTTTTTTTTTTTTTTTTTTTTTTTTTTTTTTTTTTTTTAGGAAAAATAGCGCTTCGCGTTCATCTCCATTTTTCCGCTCAGAGTTAGACTAGCTGGAGCTTCCTGAAAGAGTTAGGGGGAAAACTTGATGAGACGAAAAAGCTTTTGACTCCCCCCATATTTTTTTTCTTGTATTTTTTTATTAATTTTCACACCTTTTGCCCCTTTTGGGTTTTATTTTCCCTGGGCCTCGGGTGGTTGGCCTTATATGTTATTTCTAGAAGGCTAGAGGGCGGGCCCCTCGCTCGTGATGTCGGGGCTGGATTTTTTGGGAACTGAAATTTAATGGGCTTTGTTCCCCCTCGTCCCTCTGCCACACTTGCAGTCGGGGGGGGAATTGTGGGCACATGTGGGTGTCTTCGGCTCCCAAAACGCGGAAAAAAAAGACTCCTGGCAGTCTTAAAACTAGAGAGGGTTTTACCCTGGGGACCTGTACCACCGGGGGGTACGAAACCTTACCCTGGGGGTACGGGACATGCTGACCAAAAATTAAACTCCTATTTATAAGGAGGTTAAATTTAAATATTAAAAAATATTTTGCTTCTTGCCTGTCCTTTATCATTTTGTAAGAAATTGGAGTGAACAAGTGTTCCTGTTTTCCACGGAAGTGAGGTGGTTTCCCCGTATATTAAAAGGTCTTCAAAATACACGAAGAAATCAAGGGGTTTTCTTATAAATCAAGGGGAGTGACATTTGCCCCTTTTGAAAACGGGGTTCATTTTGTCCTTGATACCTGGGGGGGAAAAAAACCCAGCAACAAGGTATAGCCCCAGCAACGACCATCTTCCGAACTTTTTTTTTCCTTTTACGACAAAAGTTTTAACAAAGCCTCCCCGGCGGTCTTTTTAACGCGTCGGAAGGGCTGAGGGCAAAGACGAGTAATGCGTCTAGCTCATCATCATCACCAGCCAATGAAAAACGTTTTAAAAATTTTGACCAATACAAGTCAGCGGAATTTTTCCCGGGCAAGAAGGCATGCCAGACTGCCCTCCCCCCCTTTTGTCCCCATCTCTCAAAACAAATTCTGGGTTTTTTCGAATGTTTGCTTTTAAGGATTTTTTAATGTATCAGATAAAAAGATGTATAATAAGGACCTGTGTTGCTAGTGTTTTGGTGTAGAAGGTGTGTGTGGTGGGTTGAAATAGTGAATTTTTTTGTGAACGGGAGGCCCGGGCAAGGCCTCCCCGTACTCTTGCCCCGCACAGTTAGTTTACCCATATACATCTTTAAATCCCCCTTATTTAAGGTCCCCCCCCCGGGTACATTGATTAGATAATGACAAGTATAAAAAACATTCACCAAATCATAAGTTCTTAAAACGAGTAAAAAGACGTTTAACCCTGCCCAAACCTACAGTGCGGAGGAGCGGCGGCCCCAGCCGCCAACTAAAAATTTTTGAGAAAAAACCCGCAGTTATCCGCCTCCCTGTGCCTTCCTGAAAGACGTCACAGCCCCCCGGGCCGTGATAGCCCCATAGGTACCCAGGGATATAGGATTCCTAAAGGGGTTCTCGCTCCCCTACAAATTTACCAAAGACATCTTTTCCCCTTGGTGAAGTTGTTTTGTACCCACCCACCTCAGGGGCTTCATCGGGCTGTGCTGCCCCCAAAGGGCCGCGCTGCCAGGCTTGGATAGTTTCTTGCTTGTTTTTCATCTTTTACTCAATAATGAAGTCAGTAGGTAGTAAGAAGAAAGAAGAGAGACAGGGGCTGCCTGTGACGAGTTAATATGTCGGCCTCCTCGTAACCAACCCATCCATCGGGTTGCTATACATACCCCCGGTGGTATGTAATAATTTTAGTTAAAAAGTGGTAAAATTGGGGTTACGGTGTGCACGTTGCACACAGTTCCGTGCAAAAAAACTGTCTTAGGCATTGGCGGTCTAAATGGGATAAAAGAGCGGTTTTGGGAAGCGTATTAGGGGGTTTTTTGGAGCACTAAAATTTTGCTGCTCTGATTTTTTCCCGTATCATAGGGGAAAATGCGTTCTTTATATCAAAAACAATTCATAACTGTTCTTTGCTGGAGGGTTCTGTAAAAAAAAAATTATAGAACAATTTTATTTTTCTTCGCAAGATGTATACAATTGGTATTGAGATATTTTTACGTCTGTGGGAAAATAAAACTCGACCAAATTTTTTGCATTTTAAAAAAAGTCGAACACTCCCTTTATTGCGTTTCCTATTTTTTACATGAAACTATTACCCTAGCCAAAAAAATGGCATGAATATTTTTTGTTAAAGCTCAACGAGTTACCCTAAGCATCTATCCGTTTTTTTTTTGCTTATCAGTTTTTTAATATAATGTTTTAATTTTGCGCACCCTTGTGCCGTTCAATGCCCACAGTTATTGATGCCCCCATACATCTATCTTTCACCGTCTAACATATTTTTAGTCTTGACGGAGCCCTTCCCCCGTTTTTTTTAAAAAGGGATAGGGAGAGTCTAACGGGGAGCTTCCATGTTAGACTAAAGTAGTACCAATCCCAAAACGCGTTTTGGGGCCCAGCAGCGAGAGAAACGGGTCCTATTTTGACCAGGACTGCGTTTGGGGTTGGCAGCCTAAAACCAGGGAGATCATATATTGGGGTACGGGACGGAAAGAGCTTTTGTCTCCCCCCCCTGCTCCCGAGAACAACAAAAACACCAACCATTTTGAACAATATTCTTCATTTTTTCATTTTTTTACCCACATTTTCCAGATCTTCATAGCTCTTCCCTTTTATGGGAGCAAGATGTCAGGTTGTTTAGTTATTATTTAGTTGCACAACTAATGATCCCTTTAAACATAGTTATATTTGATAGTTTGATGGTTGATAGTTGATAGTTACTAGTTTTTTAGTTGATAGTTGGGTATGTGGAGGAGAAGAGAGACATGCATGGTGAGGGAAGGAGGAGTGAGAAGAGGTGGATAGATGTGTGGAAAAGGGGTTCTGCCCTGGCCCCCCGTAGAGGGATGTAAGGGAACCCCTGTTGGAGACTAGACTATTTTGACCAAAAAAAAAATAAAGTCTCCTTGTTTCCATTTAAATTTAAAAGCAAGTGCTGCTGTATTCGTATAAAAGGAGTGACTATTATTGCTGATAGTCTGGGCTCGGCAGGCGGAGAGATAAGCAAACCAGATTTCGTTTGGCGCCAAACGCGGTCTTTAAAAAATATTTTAATGCTTATAATCGCAGTAGACCATGTAACATATATTTTTCCAAAAAGAATATGACAATACCGAATTTTTCAGCATGGGATTGCATAGTATCGTAAATATCATTAGACTCAAGTGTTGGACAGGGTCCTAGGGGTCTAACATTTCCAATACTATTCTCGTTTGTTTTTTGACCAACTTTAAGACTTAACCCCCCCCGGAAAAGTTTGAAACGGAAATGGTCTAAAGCCACGGTTTGTCTTAGGTTAGCCGAAGTCCAGTTTAAAAAAAATCGGCCGCTTTCTGCAGGAAACGTTTCCACTTTGAAAAATGTACATTTCTTATTTACAAAGTTTTTTTCGCATGTTGCAATTTTTCCCTTTTATTTTTGGAATATTTTTTGGGTAGTATGACCTAAACCAAAACTTTATTTTTCAAAATAAGGAAATTTAAATTTTCTTTCCACAGAGCAGCCCGTTTATATCTGATTTTTTGTAACCTCCATAATTTTTTCGTAGCTAATACGGTTTTTTGAGATATTATGGAAAAAAATTGCTTCCCCCTATTTTCGAGCCTCGTAACATTCCCAAAGCAACGTATTTTTTTTTTTTTTTTTTTTTTTTTTTTTTTTTTTTTTTTTTTTTTTTTTTTTTTTTTTTTTTTTTTTTTTTTTTTTTTTTTTTTTTTTAGCGAACAATGCGCTTCGCGCTTCAGTCTTCGTTTTCCCTCCAGAGATTAGACCCACGCGTGCGGCTTCCCGAAAAATCAGTTAGAGGGGGCTTTATGAGACGAAAAAAGCTTTTGGGGCCCACCTATATTTATTTTCTTAGATTTTTTTTATTAAAATTCACACCTATTGCGCCTTTGGGGTTTTATCTTCCTTGGGGGCCTCAGGGGGTTTGGGCCTTTTATGTTATTTTAGAAGGTAGATGGCTGGCCCCCGTGGATGTCGCAGGGGATTTGTTGATGGGCACATGTAAATTTAATGAGGTTATGCTTCCCCCCCGTGCCCTGCCACACTTTCAGCGGAGGGGAAATTTTAGGGAGCATGTGGGTGTCTTCGGCTACTCGAGAGGGCAAAAAAAATAGCTCCTGGGGAGTCTTGAAATAGAGCAGTGGTTTTACCCCCGGGGTACCGTCCACAGGGGGTACGAACTTCCCTGGGGTACGAGACATGCTGACCAAAATTTAATTCTATTTTAAGGAGGTTTTTAATTTAAAAATTAAAAATTATTTGTCTTTCTTCCTTGTCCTTTTCTCATTTTGTGAAGAAATTGGAGTGAACTAGTGTTCCTGTTTTTTCCCACGGGAATAGGTGGGTCTCACGTAAAATACTTACCGTGTCTTCGAACTACACGAAGAAAACAAGAGGTTTTTATAAAATCAAGGCAGTGACATTGCGACCACTTTTAAAAAAGGGAGTTCTTTTGTCCTTGCATACCTGGGCGGGGGGGGGGGGGAACCCAGCAACAAGGTGTAGCGCCAGAACGACCATCTTCCCAACTTCTTTTCCTTACGACTAAAGCTACAAAACCTCCCTCGGTCGTCGTTAACGGCGGAAAGGGGTGATGGGTAAAACGAGTAAAAGACGCATCAAGTCATCATCATACCCCCAATGACAAAAAATTTTGAAACTTCTCGACCAATCACAAGTCAGCGAGCATATTTCCCGGGGAAAAAATGGCATGCAGACTGCCCCCTCCCCCCCTTTTCCCCTCATCTCAAAACAATTTTCGTGTTTTTCGGAATGCTTGCCCTTTTTAAAGGGGTTTTAATGTATCAGATAAAGATGTATAAATAAAGGGGCCTGTGTTTCTAGTGTTTTGGTGGTAGAAGGGTGTGTGTGTGGGTGAAATAGTGAATATTTGTGTATGGGAGGCCCCCCGGGAAGGCCTCTCCGTCACTCTGCCCCCCCATCAGTTTTTTACCCCATATAACATCTTTAAATCACCCTTTTTTTAAGGTGAACACGGTGCTACTTTATTAAAATATGACAAATTTATAAATCTCAATATCACTAAGTTCTATAAAAGAGTAATAAGACGTTTAAACCTGCCCAAACCTACAGTTCGGGGAGCTGGCGGCTCCAGCCCCAACTCAAAAGTTTTGAGTAAAAAGCCGCGTTATCCCCCCACCCGTACCTTCCTGAAGAAAAAGTAGTAGCTCCCACGCCGTGTAGCACCATAGGTATCCCCAGGATCATGATTCCTCAAAAGGGTTTTCCCCTCCCCTCAAATATTCCAAAAACATCTATCCCTTGGTGAAGTTGGGGGTTTATATCCCTCCACCTCACGGGCTTCATCATGTGCTGCTGCTGTGCTGCGAAAGGGCCCCGCGCCAGACTGAATGATCCCCCTTTCTTTTATTTCATCTCTTTTCTCATATATATGAATTTTAGTAGAGTCATAAGAAGTAAGGGAAGTCAGAGACAGGTGCCTTGGGCGATTATATTTTCGGCCTCCTCGAACAAACCTCCATCGGGTACTGCTAACATATCCCCCTGTGTGTATTAAAACATTTTTTGTTATAAAGTGTGTAAAATTGTGGTTTACGGTGTGCACGTTCACACAGTTGCCGTCAGAAAAATGTCTTTGGCATTTGGCGGGCAAATAGGGATAAAAAAGCGGATTTGGAACGGTATTTGGGAGGATTTTTGGAGCACAAAACTTTGCTGCTCTTGACTTTTCCGTATCTATACGGGAAATGCGTTCTTACTCTTAAAAACAAATTTTAATGTTTTTGATGGCAGGGTTCTGTAAAAAAAATATTGAACAATTTTTATTGTTCTTGCAAATGTGTACAATTGGTATTGAATCATTTTTTTGTCGAGGAAAAAAAAAAATCGACCAAATTTTTGGCAGCTTAAAAAAGTCAGACCTTATTGCGTTTTCCCATTTTTTTCTAGAAAATATTGCCCCCAGACCAAAAAAAGGCATGAATACTTTTTTTTTAGTCAACGAGATCTACCCTAAGCATCTATCCGTTTCTTTTTTGCTTATAAGATTTTTTTGATAAATAGTTTTAATTTTGCGCACCCTTATGCCCTTTAATGCCGCACATTGATGCACCATGCATCTATCTTTTATCGTCCCAACATTTGTTTGTCTTTACGGAGACCTTTTTGGCAGGAAAGATTCCACTTTGAAAAATGTACATTCTTATCCCCAAAAGTTTTAGCATGATCAATTTTCCTTTGATTTTTAGAAAATTTCTTTCGGGGATATGACCCAAACACAAAAATTTATTTGGTAAATATCAATGGAATTTAAATTTGCTTATACCACGGGCAGCCTGTTGAATTCTGGGTTTTTTGTAACCCTCCATAATGTTTTTTCGTAGCTAATACGGTTCTTGAGATATTATGGAAACATTGCTTCCCCCTTTTTTTCCGCAGCCCCGTACTACATTCCAAAGCTAAAGTATTTTTTTTTTTTTTTTTTTTTTTTTTTTTTTTTTTTTTTTTTTTTTTTTTTTTTTTAGCGAAAAATGGCGTTTTGTGTTCATCTCTCAGTTTTCCGTCCAGAGATTTGATACGCGGCGAGCTCTCCTGAAAGTCGTTTGAGGGAACTTGTGAGAAAAAAAGTTTTTACTCCACCCTATATTATTTTCTTAGTATTATTTTTTTTTAAAAATTTACACCTATTGCGCCTTTGGGGTTTTTTCCTTTAGGGCCCAGGTGGTTGGCCTTTTATGTTATTCTAAAAGGGTGAGATTGCGGCCCTCCTCGTGGTGTCGCAGGCCCGGATTTGTTGAGTGACAATGTAATTAATTGGGGTTTTGCTTCCCCCTCGTGCCTCTGCCACCTTGCAGTCGGGGGGAATGATGGGCAGATGTGGGTGTCTTCGGTACTCGACGACGGACAAAAAAGTAGTCCTGGGGAGTCTTGAAATAGAGAGTGGTTTTTCCCTGGGGTACCTGTACCCCCAGGGGTACAAAAACCTTACCCTGGGGGGACGAGACATGCTGACCAATATAATTCAAATCATATTTTTAAAGGGGATTTTAATTAAATATTAAAAATAATTTTTCTGTCTTGCCTTTTCTCTTTTCATCATTTTGTGAAGAAAAAGGAGCTGAAAAATAGTGTTCCGTTTTCCCCGGAAGGAGGTCGCTCTCACGTACTCTTACACGTGTCTTGAACTAACCAAGAAATCAAGAGGTTTCTTTTTAAAACAGGCAGTGACATTGCTGACACTTTGAAAAAAGGGAGTTATTTTGTCCCTTTGATACCCGGGCGGGAAAAAACCCCCCAACAAAGGGGAGTACGCCAGCACGACCATCTCTCCCCAACTTTTTTTCCTTCGACTAAAACTACAAAACCCCCCTCGGCGGTGTTTAAAGCGGCGGAAGGCGCTGCTGGCTAAGCGAGTAAAGACGTCATCAAGTCATCTCAGTCACCAGCCAATCAAATAGTTTTGAAAACTTCCGACCAATACAAGTCAGGGGAACTAT
Source organism: Chionoecetes opilio (assembly GCA_016584305.1). Lineage (NCBI taxonomy): Eukaryota > Metazoa > Arthropoda > Malacostraca > Decapoda > Majidae > Chionoecetes > Chionoecetes opilio. The sequence goes on from JACEEZ010019713.1 coordinate 12,758, forward strand.
TTCCGGGCAAGAATGGCATGCCCAAATGCCTCTCCCCCCCTTTTGTCCCCATCATCTCAAAAATAATTCTCGTTTTATTCGGAAAGCTTGCGTTTTAAGGGGTTTTTAAGTATCAGATAAAAAGATGTATAATAAGGAGCCGTTGGCTAGTTTTTGGTGGTAGAAGGTGTGTGGTGTGGGTTGAAATAGGAAAATTTGTGATATGGGGGGAGGCCCGCGGCAAGGCCTCCCGCACCTTTCCCGCCATATTACCCCATCATAAAACCCTTTTAAAACACCCTTTTTTAAAGGTGACCACGGTGCTACAGATTTTAAAATAATGACAAGTATATAAACTTCACCATAATCACTAAGTTTTATAAAAGAGTAAAAAGCGTTTAAAACCTGCCCAACCTCATGTCGGAGGGCTGGGGCTCCACCGCCCCACTCAAAAATTTTTAGTAAAAACCGCAGTTACCGCCTCACCTGTGCCCTTTTGAAGAAGACATCAGCTAGTCCCACCCTGTGATGACCGTAGGGTATCACCGGGATCATAGGATTTCCCCAAAGGGGGTTCTCGCTCCCCCCCAAAATATTACCAAAACATCATTCCCTTGGTGAAGTTGGTTTGATATCCACCACCCCACGGGTTCATATGCTGCTGCTGCCTGCCCAAGGCCGCCCCCCCCCCTGCCAGACTGGTGAGTCCCCTTTCTTTTATTTATCTCTTTATCAATATAGAAGTCAGTAGAGTCAGTAGAAGTAAGAAGCAGAGCAGGGGCCTGTGACGGTTAATTTGTCGGGGTCCTCGTAAAAAATCCATCATCGGGTACGCTACTACCTATCCCCCGTGTGTGTATGTAATACATTTTTATTTATAAAGTGTGTAAAATTTTGGGGTTTCGGTGTGCACGTGCACCAGTTGCCGTCAGAAAAAGTCTTAGGCATTTGGCGGGTTTAAAAACGGGATTTTAAAAAAGCGGATTTGGAAAACGTATTAGGGAGGATTTTTTGGAAACACTAAAAAATTTGTGCTCTGATTTCCCGTATATCATACGGCAAATGCTTCTTTACTACAAAAAAAATTTTATAAAATGTTCTTTGAGGCAGGGTTCTGTGAAAAAAAAAAATAAGAACAATTATTATTGTTCTTCGCAAGATGTACAATTTGGGATTGAAATCATTTTTACGTCTGTAGGGGAAAATAAAAAATCGCCAAATATTTGGCAGTTAAAAATGTCAGAACACTACCTTTATTTCGTTTCCCCATTTTTTTTAAAAAAAAACTATTTTTCCCTAGACCAAAAAGGCATGGGGAAAACTTTTTGTTTAAGCTCAACGAGTCTACCCCAAGATCTATCCGTTTCTTTTTTGCTTATACGATTTTTTTAGATATAATAGTTTTATATTTTTCGCACCCCTTTTGCCCGTCAAAGACCAGAGTTATTGATGCACCATACATCTATCTTTATCCGTCTAAAATATTGATGTCTTGACGGAGACCTTCGGGCCCCCCTTTTTTAAACTGGACTAGGGAGAGCTAAAAGGGAGCTTCCTGTTAGACTCAATAGTACCAATGCAAGAACGCGGGCTTTAGACGCCCGCAGCGAAGCTAACTGGCCTATGTTGATCCACGATGCGCTT
>JACEEZ010019715.1:0-2500 GCA_016584305.1 Chionoecetes opilio
GAAATTTAAAATGTGTTTTATAGGTAAAATGGATAGTAGGAAAAACAAATTTAAATTTTGAGTTAAGAAAGTGTAACCTAAGTAGATCATTAAGTTTTTTACGAATGATATAACTAAGATGGCCATAAAATGGAAGTTTAATATAATGTGTGTCTAATATAGCTTCGGATTGACTCGACGTAAGGATGAACTTTTCATCTAAGAAACTAGAGATTGTTTTTTCTATCAATTTAAGGGGATAACCATTATTTTGGAAAAAAATAGTAAGGAATTTAATTGCATTATCGAAGGCAAACCAGTTGGAGGAATGAAATCTTATCTCCAATCACATTATACTTTTTTCTATATGCTGTAACAGTTTCATGTAAATATACTAAATACTGTTTAAATGATAATGCTCTAAATATGGACTCTTACATGGAACAATTCATGCAAAGGCACCTTTTGAAGTACTATTATTCCAAAACTAAGCTTCATTTAGAAACGATATATATTTTTTATACATGATAGAGAAACTATCTCTACTGAAATCGTGCGCGAATTATGTCAGTTTAAAGATTTTTTTTTTTTAGGGGACACAAAAAAAAAATTTCGTCATATTTAATCACTCATATCTTTTTTGTTTGTTATCATTAGGAGTTTATATTGGGTGGCTGGGCTTAGTATATAGTCTAAAAGGAAAAATGATATAAAACGAATTTGAAAAAATAAATCAAAAGGTCATGTTTAAGCTTTTGTAACATAACCATAAAATGCATTTAACAATAATCTACCTATATCATACGTGAAAAGATATGCATTCTACAAAATTCAACATTCAATTTGGTGTTCAAGGAAAACTTGCATGAGATATCAGCTTTGAGTTATTGCCGCTGGCCAAATTTGAAGACAAAAAATACTACTTTTTGAAAGACTATCTCCAAAACCAAAATGGTAGAAAGAGTCACAAGGTGTCATTTAAGCCGGAATAGGTCATTCTTATTATGATTAGAGCCATTTATATTTTTGTCATTAAATTTCGGTCTTATGGGTGAAAATAGAGCAAATTTGCTTGATTTTGCAGCATCTTTGGATGTAACTCCGTAACTTATCGACCGATGTTTATCATATTCATATCAACGACGCATTAGGACATCTCCCACACCATATCTGAATATCAGTCTAATCCAAAAAAAGTAAGTTATTCAAACACACTTGTGAAAGTTTAGGGATTATATTGTTAATATTTGAAGTCATAAGGGGTAAGACTATACAATGTCTCGAAGATTTTTTTCTCTACAGGTCGTCGCTGGACTTCAATGACACATAATTTTTAATGGCATTTCCACACCTAGAAAAAATCTAAAATATTTATTCAAATACCTCAATTCAGCTCCTAAGTGGGAAAAATATTCATTTTCAGAAATCATTCATAGGTACAAAGTACCCTTGTTTTGATATTCTCTATCTCGGTAACCAATCGTTGTTGAGCGACCCCATTAGTGATTCTTAGACCTTTACACTATTCGCTCGGTACCCGTAATATAATTTTTTTTGACTTTTTATAACTCAAAATTTTTTAAACTGATTTTATTAATATTTATTTATATGACGTAATAGTATAATATCTCTAACATATGAAAAAATCAGACTGATCTGACATATAACAAGGATGCAGGAGCCATTCAACTATAAAAAAAAATATTTTTGACATCTAGCCCCCTTAAATTTGTTGGATCAATTAGATTTTTCACAATAGTATAAATATTGTACTCATACACCATCTGTGTTAAATTTATTACATTTGGATAAAAACTGTAAAAATCGCTAATTTTTTCCTAAAATTTCTATTCTTTTTTTCTCATTACCCACAAAAAGTTTTTTTATTACGTTCCCGACAATATGGCATAATTGTTTTAGTTAATTTGGCTTTTTTTTTTTTTTTTTTTTTTTTTTTTTATATAAAAAAAAAATTCTAAAAATTATATATAACAAATTTAAACCCAAAAATCTATAAAAAATATTCTATATAGTCGAGAAAGAACTAACGAAACTTTATGTGGGTGATAATGGAAAATAATAAAAAATTGTAGAAAATATTAGTGATTTTTACAATTTTTATCCAAATTTAGTTGTTTGCTTACAGATGGGGTATTAGTACAGTACCCATCATGTACTACAAAATCAAACAGATCCGAAAAATATGAAGGGTGCTAGATCAAGTTTTTTGAAAAAACTATTGATACAAAAAAAATCATACACATAAAAATTATAGACCTTATAAAATAAAAAAAATATTGCCTTTAGTTTAAAAATCAGACAAACAGTTTACCAGATACAGATCAAAAAGTAATATAAATCTGGCATTATATTTTACATGACTACCCCAAAAGTGGCATTTTCCTTAGAGATACAAAAAAATTCCGATATCAGAATTATAGATCATAAAAAAATCTACAAATAGTTTACTATAATTTTTATTAAGAGACAAACGGTTTAACAGATACAATCAAAAATTGTG
>JACEEZ010019715.1:15000-72500 GCA_016584305.1 Chionoecetes opilio
ACTCTGCGGTTCCAGCCTGGTATTACTTTATGGTTTTCCTTATTAACTTTAGTTTTAAAGTAATCGTCCAGACCATTTCATCACTCCTGATTTTATGTAGTTAGAGTATAGCCATTATCGAGTGTATCAACAATATGTTGTCACTTTTTGCATCCAGTTAGCCGTTTTTTAATAATCCGTAATCAAAATCTGTAAATTCCCCGAGCTTCAAAACGCTGCTGGCAACTGGCAGACGATGCGCCACGGCTTGGTGACGTAACAGGAGGAAGGCCTCCTCTCCCCGCGCTGATCAGAAGCACGTAAACACAAGAGATAACTAAGGGGGGGGGGCACTCAGTAGAGCGCATACCTCCGCTCGAATATTTCATCAATTGGTTGCTATGGCAACAGTTGTGATTATATATATATATATATATATATATATATATATATATATATATATATATAATATATATATATAATGCACTCAGTATGAGCACATACCTCAGGCCGAATATTTCATCAATTGGTTGCCATGGCAACAGTTGTCAATAGATTTCATCCAAAATTAAATCAGTTTTTCCTTATACCAAATAGACTTGGTATACTGAGTTTGGTCCAAATCTATTGGTAACTTTTTGAGAAATCCTGTACACTAACAAACAGACAGACAGACAGACAGACAGAGAGACAGATTGGGGTGAAAACATAACACCTCCAACTTCGTTGGCGGAGGTAAATATAGTACTTGAAGATTTTTAGGTGTTTCTGATAGATTTTTTTTGCGATATGCCACATGCATGCATCCTTTATGGGTGCAGCAAGACAGCTGTACCTTTCAAGAAAAGTTTGCACACGTTTCTGACTGATACGGCAACGTTAAATGTGTTGAAAAGATTAGTGCGGCGGACTAGGGCAGATTGGAACGGGAAGTTGAAATTTGCAAGGATTTGTAGTGATACACTCACCACACACACACACACACACACACACACACACACACACACACACACACACACACACACACACACACACACACACACACACACACCATACACACCACACACACACACACACACACACACACACACACACACACACACACACACACACTCACCACACACACTCACACACACACACACTCACTCACTCACTCACCGGATGCTGTTGTGTTGCTGTGTGTCACCACCATCACTATCACCACCAAGACTCCTACTCCCACGGCGTGAGGGCTCCAACCGGGGGTACAGGCGTGGCGGGAGCGTTGACTGGGTGTGGGTGGGGTGTGGTAGGAGACGGGATGTATGGGGTGGACTGGGGTGTGGTAGGAAATGTGGTGGACTGGCGTGTGGTAGTAAATGGGGTGGACTGGCGTGTAACATACTTGTGTATGGGGTTGTTGTGTGTAAGGGGTTGTTGTGTGTAAGGGGTTGTTGTGTGTAAGGGGTTGTTGTGTGTAAGGGTGTTGTTGTGTGTAAGGGTGTTGTTGTGTGTAAGGGGTTGTTGTGTGTAAGGGGTTGTTGTGTGTAAGGGGTTGTTGTGTGTAAGGGGTTGTTGTGTGTAAGGGGTTGTTGTGTGTAAGGGGTTGTTCTGTGTAAGGGGTTGTTGTGTGTAAGGGGTTGTTGTGTGTAAAGGGTTGTTGTGTGTAAGGGGTTGTTGTGTGTAAGGGGTTGTTGTGTGTAAGGGGTTGTTGTGTGAAAGGGGTTGCTGTGTGTAAGGGGTTGTTGTGTGTAAGGGGTTGTTGTGTGTAAGGGGTTGTTGTGTGTAAGGGGTTGTTGTGTGTAAGAGGTTGTTGTGTGTAAGGGGTTGTTGTGTGTAAGGGGTTGTTGTGTGTAAGGGTTGTTGTGTGTAAGGGTTGTTGTGTGTAAGGGTTGTTGTAGTGTAGGGGGGTTGTTTAGTGTAAGGGTGTTGTTGTGTGTAAGGGGTTGTTGTGTGTAAGGGGTTGTTGTGTGTAAGGGTGTTGTTGTGTGTAAGGGGTTGTTGTGTGTAAGGGGTTGTTGTGTGTAAGGGGGGTTGTTGTGTGTAAGGGGTTGTTGTGTGTAAGGGGTTGTTGTTGCCGCTAACATCTGTTCGTCCGCCTCGTATTCTGGTTCAAACATATAGGGTTGGGCTCCCATCACAATCTGAGGTTCGTTTTCCTCATAGTATCCGCGAGCAGTGTCATTTATTTCGGTCTCAGATTGAGCATCGTACTCTAGATCTGTAACACCGACAGATTCACTGTCTGACACCGAAGTACAATCGCTCATCATCACATTTGCCGACAGATGTCACGCAGGGAGAAGACTGTTGTTTACATTTTCCGCTCCTCCTGTGACGTCATCAATAATATTCGTAGCCCTGTTGGAGGGAAGAAAAAAAATTCGCGCGCTTTTTACAAAGTCGTGTTTTTACGGAAATAAGGCCTGGAAATCAATTATTTTTGGTGGATTAGGTGTTTTGAATTCAACAACTTTGTATTAGGCAAAAAAAAAAAAGGGTCTGGACGATTACTTTAAGAAACTTGGAAGACGCCTCATGCACTGCAAGAACAATGTCACTGTACATATTTTGTATCTGTTGCAAATGAGCCTCATGCCTACAACCTATAACCGGATAATTAGATACGCCTTTTTCATGAATGTATTTCACTCTTATCAAAGACGTGAGTTTTAATTTCATGAATATTTGCTTCTGTTAATATGTTCCAATTGATAAATCCCTGATGATTTGATTCTTTTGGTTTAACATCATCTCTATTTTCTCTTTCTGGCACATTTACTGCATTTACCTTAATACAAGCTGCAATGGGCATATGAGCAACAATTGAAATATCATAGATTACTCTAATATTTGTAATGTTGGTGCTACCATAGCTCTTTCCTACTATGTGATCCAACCATTTACTGTAAGTATTTCCATATGATAGAAAAGTAAAAGTGGATGGATCTAGATTATTAAAATCAAAACATTCCAACTCATCCCTCAACATAAACCCAGAAAGGTGCTGCCAGGCTCTACCAGTATATGGGTCAGCATTAAAATATCCAAATAAGTATATACTATCGAATTTCATATATGTGATTATTTGTTCTAGTGCACGGAAAGTTTCTAAATAATAATTCTTTGTTCTTACTTCCCATATATCCCTTTTTACATAAACATTGACGAGTAGCACAGTTACATTAACAATATTTACAGATAGCACCATAAAAATAGATTCAATAAGAATTGAGTTTACTTTAAATTCTGATTTCTTATACCATAGGCAGAAAAGTCCCCCTGCACATTTTCCAGCATTTGAAGCCATAGCCCTGTCAGAGAAAGTGGCACCTACCATTATACCTTCATAATTATCATGAATATGTTCAAGAACACCCAAGTTGTCATCAATTAATAACGTTTCCTGAAGAAATATAAAATCAAAAGAACATTCACATAACTGCTTAACTAAATCTATATTCTTTTTTAGAGTCAGAATTTAAACTACAAACACTTATATCCATAGTTAGAAAGATAAAAAAAACAAGAGAGAAGAAAAATATATATTACCCTAAATTAGGCTTACTACTATAAAACTATTATCAACGACCATATCCGCTGGCCATTTATCCGGGTTAAAAAGATCTCTCTATCTCTCTCTGATAAAAGCATTGCTGTTTTAAAAGCATTAATATTTGTAGATTTAATCTGTAGTTTTTCAATGTTTAAAACATTTACATCAAAGTTATCATATATTTGTTTACTTATATCATTTTCTGTAACACTGAGGTCAACACGGCCCAGGAAAACATCTACTGTTCTTCTGACAGCCTTCACCTGCCCACCGATGCCTTTCCCGGTGCCTCCTACTCCTCTGTTTTTACCTTTTAGAGTCTTACGACGTTTATTGACCTCAGTCCATCCGTTCTGGTCATTTTCCATGGGAAGCACTGCTGCTGAGCGCCTCTGTACTATCGGCTGTAAGAGTACCGAGGTTCCATTCGTCCTCCGCTGGACCGTAGTGGTGTTATATGCTTGGATGAGATACTCACTTGAACCCTCTGCGTCTGTTCATCCTCATGTTATTTTTCGACCTTGTCTTGCTGGTGGTGTTCCTCTGTGTGTCTGGCTCCAACCTCTTCTTGCTTTGCTGTGAATCTTGACGCGATCAAAGGCTCCAAAGTTTTGATGTTTTGTCTCCGTTAAGGTATTTATGGGGTGTGAAGGATGCTCACTAACGTTTCTCTCAGGTGAAAGTCTCAAGGCATCTGAGTACAACAAAGGTGATCTATGAACCTGTTGCTGGTGTTCACCTTGAGTATTATTCTAAACTATTCTAGTTACATAATTCATAAGTTGTGGCTGAGTCTCACTGGAGCTTCTATCAAGTGCAGTTCGCATATCCTCTGAGTGAACCATAGGCGAGCGAGCTACCTGGTGTTGGGATTCGCTTTGGGTGGGTTTTCGAGGTGCTTCATTTAATTGAGTCAGTCTAGATGACGTCAGGTCCTCTAATACATTTTTCTCGCTCAAACTGTCATCATTAGTGGCTTCTTCTACTGCCAATATTACTTTTGAGAATTTATTATGTAGTTGTGTCATCTCCACTCTAACCTGCCTCACAGCATAAGCAGTATTACACACTTCAATCTTGACGTCAGTTATTTTTGGCAAAGTTTCATTTATATCATATATTTTCTCTGTAAGATTACAATGAATAGGTGCAATCAATTCCATGCCCATGGGTGGCATTTTCTTATGCGAATCTGTGACAAACTTTACCCTAGGTTTTGAAGCATCGGACAGCTCTTGAAACAGTTCGAACACATCACGTAGGTCCTTCTTATTATTTTATGGATCTCGACGCCATGTCACATCATTCTTGACCAGTTGGCATAAGGCACCTTTTGCTGATTTGATTTCCTCATATGAGTAAAAGGAATAGGTAAGCTCAAACAAGGACTCGCCTGAAAAATCTGCCTTGGCAGATTTCACGAAACATAGTAGATCATTGAATATTATCTCATCACTTGACGCCATTAATCCTGTATGGCACCTCAGTTCAACTGTTTCAACACATTTGCGCGTGCGCAGACGAGAATTTCACTTCACATCGGGATGCACAGATTTTCTATTGAAATAACAGTTAATCCTTTACAGGGAAGATTCTTGTCGCACTCATCAGAGAAGCGATGATTTCAAAGGTTGTTAAATCCAAAGGTGGGCACCAAACCGTTAATCCGTTAATCGTTAATTAACGAAGTTAACATTTTCGTTAACGATTTAGCTTTTAAGTTAACTTTGGAAATCATTATCGGACTAATTAACTTCCGTTACATTTAACTTCCGTTAACTCAAGTCCACTAACCCAACAATTTAATAAAAACCGGTAAACGTTTAAAAGTTTCTATTATTTTCTGATTTTCAATACAGATGTAGAGTCTTAGCATATTTAATATTGTACGCGTCATTCTTTCAGGAGAAAGAAGAGAAAAAATTAAATTATGTATATATCGTGTTTTTTTTGTTTTGTTTTTTATTTCTTTCGGCCACTTTATCAATATTTTTTTTTAGTTTAATACTAATATTGTGTTTCATTTAAGGTTTTTTTCACCCTTTTCTGGCTCTAAAAGTCTTTAAAAACCTAAAACAGGGCCAAAAGTATGAAATCTGCCTTTTTTAGGTTTTTTAAAAGTTAAAACTATAAAATATGCCTTTTTTTAAACTCTAAAGCAAAAAAAAACTATAGTTTTTGGGTTCTAAAGCCCTTAAAAAAACCCATAAAGGCTGATTTTATAGTTTTGGCACTTTTCAAAGGTGTTTTAGGTGGTTTTAGAGCAAAAACAGATTTTTTTCTTGTTTTTCTTGAATAAAAATTTACGTTAACGGTTTATCGATAACTTCCGTTACATTTTTAAAGAATTAACTGATTAACGGTTATCAAAGTAATTTTTTTGGATAACGGATTAACGGTTAACGAAGTTAACTTTTTGATTAACGGCGCCCACCACTGGTTAAATCCAATCCGAGGGATACAGTGGTGGTGAATACAGCATTAAACTAGGGAGGGGGGCACTCAGTAGAGCGCATACCTCCGCCCGAATATTTCATCAAATATACGTATATATATATATATACGTATATATATATATATATATATATATATATATATATATATATATATATATATATATATATATATATATATATATATATAATATATATATATATATATATATGCACTCAGTATGAGCGCATACCTCCGGCCGAATATTTCCTCAATTGGTTGCCATGGCAACATTTGTCAATATTTTCATCCAAAATTTAATCAGTTCTTCCTTATACCAAATAGACTTGGTGTACCGAGTTTGGTCCAAATCTATTCGTAACTTTTTGAGAAATCCTGCACACTAACAAACAGACAGACAGACAGACAGACAGACAGACAAACAGACAGATCGGGGTGAAAACATAACCCCTCCAACTTCGTTGGCGGAGGTAACAACTCAGATATGAGCAGCTCCTCTGAGCTTTTCCCACCTGGACGCCATGTTGGCTTTCCTAATCAGTAGTAGTAGTAGCAGTAGTAGTAGTAGTAGTGGTAGTAGTGATGGTGGTAATAGTAGTTGTAGAAAAATTAATAGTAGCGATAGTAAAAGTAATAGTAATAGTAGTGAAGAGTTGACAGGGAGTTTTAAGACAAGATTACAAATTTATGGATGGGGATGAAAGGTGGATCAAGGTTATGTATGTGTACAATACAGAAACTACCACGTGTTGGCCTACCTGCCAGTTGTAGCTTCTTTATGTTCTTATGTTCATATGTTATTACCGCAGTTCGTTGGTATAACTATTGGAAGGTTTCATTGCCTTAATTAAGCGTGAGGTTTGTAGTTTCTTTTGAATATTTTGATTAAACAAATACATCTATTGTGTGTGTGTGTGTGTGTGTGTGTGTGTGTGTGTGTGTGTGTGTGTGTGTGTGTGTGTGTGTGTGTGTGTGTGTGTGTTTGTGTGCGTTTGTGTATGTGTGTATTTCCATCTCTCTACTTCTATTATTACTAGTACTACTACTACTACTACTACGTACTACTACTAATGATACTACTACTACTACTATTACTACTTCTAGTACCACTATTACTACCACCAACAGTATTCCTACTACCACTACTACTACTATTACTTCTACTTTTACCACCACAAATACAAAGTACTTACTTTTTTTTGGCGTTTGAGCCTATAGCGCCGGTAGGCTTTTCTTTATATTCCTTCCTTAGGCTTAGTTTTTCTTTTTCTTGAGGGCTGGCTGCCCTGAATATTCTGGAGGGCTGTGATAGTTGGTTCTCGTGATTACTACTAAGACTACTTTTACTATCACTACTACAGTATACTACTAATACTGCTGTATACCACTTTATCGCTAATTCTCTTATCGTATCTACTTATCCCTCCTCCTACTCCACCTCCTCCTATTCTCCTCGTCAAATCCTTTCTTCCCGCGCTCATACCTTTCATTTCGATTATTCGCTTTCCCTTTATCTTTTTTCTTCCTTTCTACCTTGTTCTCCCTACCCTTCTCTTCTCCTCGCGACGATTTTTGTATGTCCATCTTCATCCATACTTGACTTCTCTCCACTTTTTCCCCTTCCTAATCCTCTCTTCTTTCTTTCATAGCAATACCCATCAATTTCTTCCAGTCCTTTCCTATTTCATCTTTCTTTGACTTAGTTTTTTTTCTTCAATTACACGATTTTCTTATCTTTTCTTTCCTTTCCTTTACCTTCAATTTATTTCACTTAGTTTATCTTTTTTTTCTCTTATTTATCTTTCTCTCTTTTCCGCATTCAGTTTTTCATCCGCCGCCTCGCCGATTTCCCTTTTAAGTGTGTCATGCTTTATTCTTTTTTCGTCCATTTACATGATCCCTCTACATTCTATTTCATCAATATGATTTCAGGTTTCCTCTGCTGTATTTTTTTCTCATTTCAAACATGCTCTCTCTCTCTCTCTCTCTCTCTCTCTCTCTCTCTCTCTCTCTCTCTCTCATATTTCCGTCCCCTCTTCCTCCCTCCCTCCCTCCATCATCCCTCCATCATTTTAGACGGTATGGCAAGAGGTAAGAGGATTACTTAATCTTTATTTTTATTAATATTTAGCTCTGGTAGTCAGTTTCCATTTAGTTTTTGCCGTTGTGGGTTTGTTAGTCGGTAAGTCTCTGATGCGTTGTGGTTTTTGCGGCTGCAATCGGCAGGCGACGAGGCAGTGGTGGTGGTGGTGGTGAAAACTGTTGGTGGCGGTGGTGATGTGTGGGAGAAAGGACGGGCGGATAGTCCATGAAGCCGACCATGATGTTGGTACCAAACTAGGGCTCGGTTGTATCATTGGAAAGATCTCTAGATAGCGAAAATGTTTTATAGCAAGCAAAACAGAGTAGCTGAAGCATGTTAACAGCTGTTTGTCAAAAGTGCCGCCATGTCTGATAGTTCCATTATCTCTGGTGTTCTTCGAGTAAGATTGTGGTCTCGGGCTCTGAACCTGTTTTATTGGTCCAAAAATCAAATAACAACATTTATGAGTAGACCAGGTCAGTTTTTGTTTGAAAATCGAGGTAAAATAAAGGTATCAAATAACAAAAATTTTGAGTGGGCCAGGTTATTTTTTTTTTTTCGAGGTAAAACACAAAAGAGATTTACGCAAAATATTTGCTTTATATATGTAAATGCATTATAACTTTTGATTTAAATGCAATAAAATAGTGACTTGGGTACCTAGACCTACATGTTTTATGTAGCCTACATGTATGTTTTCCTAAGATAGGAATCCAATAAATGCATATTCACATACTTTATCAAACAATGTTTTATTATATCAATTTCAGGTAACCAATCAAGCAAGTTAAAGACTAACAATCATGCAGGCTTCTAACAGTGGTGAAGAGATGCCACATACTGCTTCAGACCCCAAGCAAAAAGTCTAAACCTATTTGCATCATCCACTATCCAGAGGAACATCCAAAAGTTCCATTCATATCACCAAAAGACGTAACATCTTGGGATACAATAATAAATGCTGCGAAGGTACGTAAGCATACAACACTGTTAGAGAAAGCTCAGCATTTATCGGAAGGTCAAGTACAATATATTGTTTATCACAGACAATGGCGATCACGATTTTCAATGAAACGCGATCTTCAAGCTCTAAAAAAAGAACGAGAACCACATGACAATGACAAAGCATCAACGTATGGTGGTAGGAAACGACTATCCAGGTCAAAGCCATCCACATCTAGGTTGTATGGGACAATATGTATATTTTGTGAAGGGGAAAAGGAAAAAAAAAAGTCAAAGACAAAAAAAACAGTGAAATGCACATACTTGCGATGTGGCAAGAGGATACGCAAATGTGCAGTAAAGAAGTGTGACGAGAAGATAATAATTTAATAGAGAAAGAAAGGGTTTTGGTTGAGTGGGTTAATGCCATGTTAGGTTCGTTTACACTGGTGTAACGGAAGAATCTTGGAGTGAGTTGTGAAGGCTGCAGGCATGTGAGAGCAGTCCAGGGTAGCGACACGTGGTGTGTCGCGGTAGCAGGTAGCGAGCGGGTAGGCAGCGTGGTGTACGTCAATCAAGTCCTCTTCAAAGGACGTGCCCGGTGAGTGACAATAAGCTACCTCCTGATTTGTAGTGATGATGATGAGGAATATGTACACATTTCTGGAAGTGTAGGTATATTTGTACAAGTAGATAAATGTACACGTGGGAGGAGAGGAAGCCAAGACAACAGGTCCGGCCAGCACGGCAGAGCCGTAGCAAGTGAGCATGAGGTCAGAGGTAGCGGGCTGACCCGAGGCCCACGAGAGAGAAGGCCTGTTCGGTGGGGGGTGATAGCGTGTTGACGAGACAACAGTAGTGCTTCATTTCATCAGTGCTGATTCAGACGTGGACGTGAGAGGTCACGTCGTTTCTCCAATAGGACGAAAGTTGAGACTTATTTATTGAGGTAAGCATGCCTTTCATGTGTTGTGTCCCAAATTGTAAAGGGAATGATCGAAAAGGACCAAGAGTCAGTGTTTTTTCTTTTCCAAGAAGTGAGGATGAGTCGGACAAGTGGTTACAGGCTATCATGAGAGACCACTACACTCCAAATAAAAACAGCAGGGTAAGTAATGTGTTACTGTTGTAATCTATTTTTTAAATATAAAGCACGGTTAGCTTGAATTATATATTATTTTAGTATTACAGGATGGATATAGCATTGTTAGAATCAGTGCAGAGAAGGACGACCAAAATGATACAGGGGATGCGTAACTATAAGTTATGAGAGGAATTTGAAGCTATTGAATTGACACTCAACTCGAGAGGCGGAGAGTAAGGGGTGGTTTGATAGTTGTTAAGTCGTTAAAGGAATATAATAAAGGAGATGTCGGGCCTCGAGATACTTAAAATCTTAAGTTTAATTGGGTATTTCTATTCATTTTAAATATTTTGAATAACAAAACAGGGTTGGCAAAATTCCAAATAACCGTAATATATAAGCAGGAAATAAACAACGGCAGGGTTATGGAAAGGGGGGTTAACAATGTTCAACTCTTTTTCAGGTATTGAACTGCACTTCAAACCGGAGGATCAAGTATATGATACTACGTTCTTCGATGAGGCTACTGGGAGAAAGCTGATGGCAAAGCTTGACAGACCTAGGACCTGACTACATCATTAAGGAGGGAGCATATTTTTGTTTATGCATATAATGTATTATGCATGTTAATAAAATGTATATAATGTATGTATATATTTTTCTTATTCTTAACCTTGCTGGGGTAATGCTTTAATCTGCATGCAATATACTGCATAGTCTACAGGAACTACCTCGTGTAGATCTCACGGCATCTTGTAGCTCCCTTATTTTCTTATGTTCTTATGTAATTTGTCAAAAAATGATAATACAAAATATGATTACTTAAAACGTGAGACACACAGCATTTTACAGGGGAGAGAGAGTTAAGTCCCCTCTGCAAACCCTGAACTGAGCGCACTACTGTTGTGACGTATTACCCCCACCGAACAAGCCTTCTCTCTCGTGGGCCTCGGCTGACCTGGTCTGCACCGAGACAAAAGCATGGCGCCAAGCCTACTGCTAGCGTTTGCCAGATATCAACATATTGTTACCAGACACCACCATTACTTTCCTACCCCCCATGAAAAAGGACAACGTGACCACACGTTATACAACAGAAAGGGACATGAACAATAATAAATGAACCATGTACATAATAATTGCCATATAGCAAACATAGAAAACAAATAATTTAATTGGAACGGCAAAAAGGGATAATAAATTGCACACACAATACATACAGATACAATACGTACAGCAAGCAACCACAGGAAGAAGCAAAACAGGCAGAATCACAAACGATAAGTGAAAGAGAACGAACCACACAAGCAGGAAAGCGGGCCGAAAACCAAGGTAATCACAACGAGAAATGACATGCAGAAAGTAAGTGTTAATCACAAGAGAAGTGACAAACATCGAAGATGAGCCAAATATTAGCACAAGCGCAATTAACGTGCGTGTAAAAGAAACAACAAAGGAGCACAAGCAATACCATACCACAAGATATACGAAGTGGAGGAGAAAGCAGAGTTACTAATCACAAAAATAAGTGAAAAAAATACATACTAGCAGATAAATAAAAAGCGTGCAACGAAGTAAACAAAATGAATAGCAAAAGTAAGATCATGCCACAACAGTAAGTGGAAAAGAGAAGACAACCAGAAAGATCAGTGGGTGCTACTATAACGTGCGGTCTACCGGGACATTTGCACTATATCGTGCGGTCTACCGGGACATTTTACACTATAGCGTGCGGTCTACATTTCTTACTCGCTACTTACACTCTACACTCTTACACTTCAGGCTGCAACTTACTATTGCTATATGATATTGTTTATTATACAGTAGAGTATTATAGAAAAATAAAACTTTAGTAAGTAATTTATTAAGCACAGGCCGATTATTCCCCACCCCTGTCACTTTTTTTTTCTTGCATAACACTACCACATCGATGACAAGGCTCTGCTTCTTGTGGTGCGTCCAGAAGATTGGTTTCACGTAAAAACTTAACCGCTCTTTCTTCTGTCAAGATGACACTTCTGTAGAATTCTTTCAACAGCATTGTAGAGGGTTAAGTGTGTCAGACTGATGTTTTCAGCTTGAATTTTAGGAGGATACTGAGACATTACTTCGTTGATTCCTATTTTATAAGGTTCAGTTGGGTCCCGGTACTCAGGTCAGGTCAGGTGTGGACGTGTTAGAATGCACATTAAAACTATGGGGTTGTCAGGTCAGGTCAGGTCAGGTGGGATCTTTGTAGACCGCACGTTAGGGGAGCGTAGACTGCAGGCCCCGATGTAGACCGCACGCTATAGTAGCACCGATAAGTGACAGAAAAGCAAAATCAGCCAAGCCAAGCACAAAAAGAAAATGCATGCAACAGAAGCTAAAAGAAAACCAAACCACAAAGTAAAGTGGCATGAAAACAAAGCAAACATGCAAAAGAAGCAGAAAAGGCTGCGAAAGAAATGCAAAAACCAGAAAGGAAGTCACCGAAAGAAAAAAAATGACATTTAATGCAAAAACGTATAATGTGGGCGCGATAAGTCTAACATTTCGGGGCGACAAACATCATGGGCGCGGCTTTGGGCGTTGATGGGCGGCCGACATCAGGGGCTGCGGGCGGAGGAGACAAGGACATAATCTCCCGGGCTGACCGCGAGGGTCGGCGAGGGAGGCGGGAGAGATAATCTCCGACCCACGTGACCTAGGGTGCAGCATGGTGGGGGGGTGTGGATGGGAGGGGGTGAGGGTGGCGACCATGCGGTCCGATGCAGGGAGAAGGAGGGGGGAAGCTTGTGGAGGAAGGGAGCCGGGCGGGCGGCGATGGGCACAGAAATTGCCATTTTGACACTGGCAGGGGATACAAAAAATATTTTCCGCATAAAGTACTCACACAAATGTCAAAAAAGGCCAAATAAACGCACTATGAACACTGAACACAAATAAAAGCACAGAGAAGCAAAACTAAGGCAATCAAGGCTTTTCAATGCAC
Source organism: Chionoecetes opilio (assembly GCA_016584305.1). NCBI lineage: Eukaryota > Metazoa > Arthropoda > Malacostraca > Decapoda > Majidae > Chionoecetes > Chionoecetes opilio. Next base: position 28,052 of record JACEEZ010019715.1, read on the forward strand.
AGGGGAACACAAACACGAGGAAAGCTTTTCAACGCCCTAGCGAAAATATCACACGCGTGGCCATGAGGCTTTAGAAAGTGTTTATCGCGAATCCCCGAAGCGAAGCACAGAAGTGGGTGTGCGGGCGTGAAGTCGTGGGCGCGGCGCGTCGAAGCTGGAGCAGTTGACGAAGAAGTAGCAGGAGGAGCCAGATCGAAGACACGTGGCGCCACAGGAGGAAACGACTTCGAAGGAGACAGCATGGGCGGCATCAGGTTTCGAAGCGGCAGGAGCAAACCGAAGACAGCACAGGTGATGAAGGAGGGCGCCGTAGTCATGCAGGCAGCAGGACGGACGCCCGAGAATCTTGATATACCATGGAAGACGCAGCGGCCAGGGACATCCGTTGAAAGGGCAACAGCGATGCACGGTCAGGAAGCCACGTGCGGAAAACGGCACAGGACAGAATACACAGCGATGCACGTCAAGAAAGCCACGTCGTGGGCGGGAGGTCAATCAGCTCATCAGGTCCTTACCACCACCAATGAAATAATAGATCTTGTGGTATTTGTAGAGGAGAACTGCAGGGCATGTGGGTGCAGCAGTATGGTAGTGAGTGGCCATGACACGTGGTGGTTCTATCACGTCCTCTTCAAAGGACGAGCACGGTGAGTGACAATAAGTTACCTCCTGATTTGTAGTTATGATGATGAGGGATATGTACACATTTCTTGAGGCGTAGGTATATTTGTACAAATAGATAAATGTACAAGTGGGAGGAAAGGAAGCCAAGACAACAGATCCGGCCAGCAAAGCAGAGTCGTAGCGAGTGAAAATGAGGTCAGAGGTAGCGGGCTGACCTGAGCTGCCCCGAGACAAAAGCATGGAGCCAAGCGTACTGCCAGCGGTTGCCAGATATCAATATATTATTACCAGACACCACCATTACACTGGGTTGTAATTAGAAGACCACGTTGAGGTCTTCGATGAAGCAGGAGCAATATTTATTTAGGAAGTGGTTGGGTAATGTATGATTCCGTTCGTTTACTTACGACTACCTGTTGGCTGCGATGTCATTGTCTGGTCAGGGCTCTCCCCTACTACTGGTAGCATAATTTTTATAACCCAGTACAACCAGCCGCATGGTCAGATCGTCGGCGACTAAACCGGCTACCCCACTGGTTCTACCAGTGAGGAGGGTGTGCTGGGCACCCAGATGGATTACAAATAAGAGCATCCTTAAGGTCAGATGAACTCACTATTGAGTCAATGGCTATCCAACCCCAGCCAGCTATGGGTACAATATTGGGCAGCCTGGAGTCAATCCCTACAGGGGATTCTGCGTCCCTGGCCACGGTGAGCAGTAAGGCCAATCTCTGAAATAGATTGGTTAGGGAAGGGCTTGCACCACCTCCCTGTAAAAGTTTATCTGAGCCGTATACACAGTAAGAAGTAGAGGCCGGGGGCGAGGTAATCGCGCCCCTGACCCGGTTTTGCCAGGGGGGCCAGACAACGCAGACCCCTCCAATGCTGACGTAGGGGGGGGAGGGGTCTGCCTATGACGTGTGCGGGGCAAGCCCTCGGGAATGGCACTCAAAATAAAGTGGGAGGGCCCCCTAGCCCATCTTTTTCTTATGGGCGTTGCCGGGGCGGTGCAGAGGCGGCGCCTGCCTTTCGAGTCACTCCTGGGATAAGCCTCCGGAGGGTTCTTCGTGTGGACTCCTGGAACGTTCTGAGCCTTCAGACGATCATCGACTACCTCTCCTATCGGGCGAGCTCAGTAGGCTAATGCTGGATATAGTGGGACTCTCTGAGACGAGGAGGCCTGGCAGTGGCGAGACTAGCAGTGGGGGTTACACCTACTACTGGTCCGGCATGAGCAAGGATCACCGTGTCAGGGGTTAAGCAAAACCAGCTCCACGGCTCCAGCAAAATGCAGCCGTCTGTTGTTAAGGTTACTCCGGTTAATGAGCGCATAATGCGGGTGAGGATAAAACACGCTCTAGGTTACATTCATGTCTCTTGTTGCAGTGTACACCCCTATACCAAGGTGTGTGAAACTGAAGAGAAGGAGATGATCTACGCCAAACTCGACTCTGTATTATATCAGTGTCCTCCTCGGGACACACTCATTGTCTTGGTCGACTTTAATGCTACTATTGGTACTGTAGGAGATTGCTATGAGTTATGTGTTGATCCCATGGCTCCAATACCATAAACATTAACATTTATCTCATTCTGAATTTTACGAGGTCCAGAAGGTTAAGAATTGCAGGTTCTTTGTATCAGAGACCAGAGCTGCACAGCCGGATATGGTATAGTAATGCCGGAGGGGTAGCTGAGGAGATCGACCACGGCCTCGTTAGTACTCGTTGGAGGATCCTCCAGAACTGCATGATTTACCGGAGTGCTGAGTTCTTTGCAGCTGATCATAGATTTGTTGTTGCTACACTTTAGCTTCAGGTCAAGTCCAGAAGAATCTCATGGGGTAACCATACTGTGTTTCATCTTGAGAAAGCTGGAGGACTTGACCTGTGCCCATGAGTAAGCGGTGGCAGTCTCAAATCGGTTTGATGTGCTCGGTGCCCTCGAGGACCCTGTATAACTGTGGGATACCTTCAAACGTAAAACTCTCCAGGCAGCCAAGGAGTGTATTGGGGAGCGCTCGAGGTCAAGACGTGGTTTTGTCTCGACGGAGACGATGGCGAATATCGAGGAGAGTCGCGCTGCCAGGCTTGCTGGGAACCAGGACCAGCACAGGGCTCTGTCACGCAGCACTAGAACCCTCCTGGGGAGAGACAAGGTAAGGCATGTCAGGAGTCTCGCTAAGGATGTCGAGGGCAATTTGAGCGCTAATTACCTCCGATCCGCCTACCGAGCCCTGAAGAAGCTCCGTTCCATGTCTCCATCTCGGGAGAATGCTATCCGAGCAGTAGATGGGCGCCTCGTGTCAGACATGGATGGGCAGATGACTCTGCCATTGTTGGGCATTGTTGCCATCAATTCGTTGGGCTGAATACCTTGGGCAGTTGTTCACGGCGGACCCTCCAATTGGGCAGCTTCACACAACTGGATTACAGGCAGTGGATGCCTATCCTCCCAATGACGAAACCGCACCCTCTCTTGACGAAGTCAGAGAGGCTGTTACAAAGTTGAGGGGTGAAGTATTGTGAAATTGGGTATAATATAAGATAAATAAATAAATATAGTGATATGATAAATTAACCTTTTCAGTGGTATTAACTATTACCACAATTAATCAAAATGATAAAGTAAAATAAAAGTTGTGGGTGAAAATTATTGGAACACTCCACGTGTAGCCAAGGCTACGTGTTTACAGCCTTCCACCACGTCAGGAGCAATCAGTCATGCTCTGGATTCTAAACTATTAAGGTGTAGTCACGTTTGACTAACATCATGTGTGTACATAGTAGATAACCGATCAATCGGTTGTTGAAAAAGGACGTGGTACTTCGCCACATCAACGAGTATCGCGCCCGGAATTATTTTGTTCCATCGGTACCCTGGGAAGTACCAGTCTCCAGCCATTGATCAGGAACACTACGTGGACTATCAACAGCCCCTTTGATACACACTCGTGGATATAATCAAAACCTTCAAGCAATCAACCCATCTACCATTGATAAGTATACCCTACTTAGTGCTAGCAAAGGTAGTCTTTCAGTCTAGGTAGCTTTTGGGTAATAGCACGGTGATAATTCCCTTCACATTGATTTTAATTTCCACATTGGTGCCCACGAGTAAAGGATATCTACGGTTATGTACAAGGTGGCCGTTGTTGGGCACAGCTTATGCCCTAAGCGACTGTCGGTTGAAGGCGCGAAAGTGAAGCTTTTACGGGCTCCAGGTGGCCGGGCAGATCAATTTAACACAGATGCTCGCCTAAATCAAGTACTCCAGTGGCCTCATGTCATCTCACAGTTATCTTTCTGGGGGGTAATGATATAGATAACAATTGTAGCCCCAAAGTCATTATAAATAACATCAAAGGTTAAGACGATAGAAGATAAATGCCGCAGTCAGGTAGAATTGTGTATGATAGAACCTAGAAAGACCAATCGCTCTCATAGACACAACCTGGTGAGCCAACTGAGTTACGATAGGGTCAAGAAGGCAATTAATAGGGCATTGAAAAGGGAATTGAAAGGATATGCGGTAGTTAATTTTAACGCACAGCCTTTCGAAGCGGATCTTTCCCGAGATGGGGTGCACTGGACAAGGAGAGGTTGTTACTTTGTCAGAACTAAGATAATAAGTTTCATAAATCATCAGCAAGTGGAGTTGGATGCCAACTAAGCACTAGGAGGACACTGGTCTGATTATTACCATCTAACAACCAGTTCCCCCTACCCCCTTTGGTGAACAATCTCGACTTGGCCACCTCGACCCACCCGCCGCGTCACAAACAACCACAGCACACAGGCCGCATTAGTAGGTACCATCCGCCAACATTGGTTGCTAAGTTAGTTGCTATAAATTCAGTGGTGGATGGTCATAGGCCTGGCTTCGCGTCTTGGAAAACCGAGCCAACTTATAATATCCACCACTTATAATATTAGACACTTAAGTAGGGAACACTAACTCGTAATCTTGCATATAACCTTTTTTTTCACTTCATCTAATTATCAACTAAATCATGGCAGAAGGGGCTAAACTCGTATTAGCGGCTAAATTAGGATGGCTTACATGAATATATAAAAAGTATGAGGTAGCAACTAAGGCTATTTCTATTGACTATACCAGTTTAAATACGGGTCTACTAATGGAAAAAAATAGATGGGATGATTATGAAGAGGCTTACTTCCCATATGAAGTTCAATTAAGAGAACCTGGGGGTAAAGAATTAATTCAACATAGTGAGACCAAGTATGAGCATGAGTGTAAAAAATACCTGGATACGGTATTCGAATATGATAAATTAGTGCGTGATCAGAATCCCACAGCTAAAGCATCTTTACCCCAACTTAAATTACCAGACTTGTCATTGCCCCACTTTGAAGGGGAAAATTGGTTCTCCTTCTGAGACAAATTCAAATTGATTGCTGAGAGGACTGATTTAACAGAGGTGCATAGATTAACTTATATGTTGGGACAGTTGAGAGGTCCTGCATATCTGCTGGTAAAGGAATTAACCGTAGAAAATGCCAATTATAATGTGGTACTCAAGATTCTTAGAGATAATTTTGAAGATACAAAATGAATTAAAAAGAATCTTTTCTGCATGTTCATGGATCTGCTGAGCCCTTCTCACAATCTTAGAGAATTGGAAGAGTTCAGAGTATCTTTAAATTGCACCCTAAGAGCAATTGAAGCTCATAAACCTTTGATGGAGTCAGACTGGATGGACAGTATCATGATATGGAGACAATTACCAACCAGGATGCGAGACCGTTTAAATCAGAGGTTCAATAGTAATTACTTAACGGTCAAACAGATAGAAGAGGGATTATTACAGGCGGGCAAACATCTGCAGGGTATTGAACAGGACCACCTCCCCCACAGGGATATTGAGATAACTAGACCTAATGATTATCAGCAATATCAACCACCTTTAGAGTATAAAGATCCCTCATTAGTGGGTAGTTATCTCGCGCCTGCGAAAGTTACGATGGGAAGAAAGCCTGTAGAAAAGATTCAAACTACTCGACAAACCAGTAAACCACTAAGATCTAGTCAAAGAACAGGTGCCATTCCTAAATATAGGGCTATTACCAGTGAAGTCAGAAGAAATTGCGCATTCTGCGGGGAAGAACATCCACCCTCCACTTGTAATAATGTAATATATACCTAGATTGTTCCACTAGCCTCAAAAGGTTAATGGACCAGGGAAACTGCCTAACCTGCCTTAGTGGTAAACATGCTGTAAAAGCCTGTCCTATTAATCTGGGTACTTATAAGAAATGTAGAAAATCCATTCATCACATAGCTCTATGTCTTAACGGTGATATTAAAATAGACCCTACGGTCGTAAAAATAGCAGTAACTAATATGAATAGTTCATCCGCTGTCATTACGGCAGAATTGAAGGTGAGCCACAATGGTAATTTAGTCATTGTATATACAATGTTTGACAGTGGTGCACAAAGATCATTTATTAGTGGGGAAATTGTTGATCTATTACAACTACCTATAATTAGCAAAATTAACTTAGCCATTTTAGGCTTTCAAATTTTGATATTGTTCGACCACTAGTCCAATTGGGAAATTATTAAAGTAGGGTGTCGGCTGTAGTTAATAAAATCGGTATAAATTTAACTGTGAAAAGACTAAAATCTACTGTTGAAATGTTGAAAGAGAAAGGTGTTAGACTAGTTAGAAATACCTTTGAGGACGTTGATGGTCCATACCAATTGATAACGAGGCTAAGTTTTTAAGTAAATTAAGCGAGGCTACGTGCCCTCCGGCGTATGCCCCCAATGATTGATTGATTGACAACCTCAGCAACTACACATATTTTGCCTACCATATAGCCTACCTTAAAACAGGAGAGGAATATAGTTTAATTATGTCTAAGGCTCGGGTTTCCCCAATTAAGGGGGCTTCCACTGATTATGGCCAAAAAATCGTTTTCTTAAAATATTCATGCTAGTGTATCTCATCATCCCGCGTGGTCTCCGTAAGTCTGCCACGTGTACGACTCATATAGCGCCCTTTAACATTTTAGTTCCGCGGCGTGTGCCACGCCCCCTTCCCACTCAGCGTTGCTTATTCGCTTTATTTCTTCATTATTTTTATTTTTTTCCCCGATTTTTCCATGATTTTTTTGTGCTACGATACTGTACGATATGTTAGGGTGCCTCTGGCAGTGTCTGCACCACCCTGTTGCCGGCCCCGGGCCCTCAGTTACAAGTATCGATCGAAGGAGGCGCACGCGCTGTCTGTACGGGGATAGACCCTCAGTGACACCTTCAGACACACTTTCTTGTGCCTTTACCCGCTATTTGTTTTACTGTTACTTACAACCATGCCTCTTGTAAGTAAAAAGCGGAAGTTACTGATGGAAAAGGAATTCTAGCTTAAATTCAAGTGACCTCAGGCTGACCCCAAGTGACCTCTGACTGACCTCTGGTGACCTCTGGTTGACCCTTGATTTCAGAAAACGTATCAGGTATGTCAGAAATATATACAAGCATGATTTTATAGTTATTAACATTGCATTATTGTAGATACAGCTATTTATAATTTTGATCACGTTTTTCCCGCAGCTTAATTTTTTATCATTTGAAGTCTAATAAATCTGAATTGCTTCTACCATAATGAATATTTCTTATTGCATACTGATCGTGATGTAACTCTACAAATCTGTTAGATAGTTTTTACCTCGAGATAATGTGTAATTTTTGACGAATATCTTAAGAGTGCTATTTTCACAAAATTTTCTCCTTCATTTTCATTCTTTTTGCCCATACTTAATATTTACTTTACACACAATTTTCACAATTATTTATTCAGATGTCTTGATTTTGAGTTTTATAGAAAAACGGTTTACTCGTTTAGAATTGTTAGCTATTACAATATTTCATAGAACTTTGAAAACTTACCAAAAAAATTTGTAGCTCGTAATTTTCATGCGATTTCCTTGAAACCTGGTACATAGCATTGCTATATATATGCGCATCAAACATAAAAGATTGAAAGTAATCAAAATAGAAATAAAAAAGTTATAACGACAAAATCGAATACTTGCTGGCACAGTGGGAAGGCCCACTTAAGCCTAGAACCTTGCCTCAAATGGAGCTTACTGCATTATAATTAGGCACTAAATTAGCACAATATCTAAGTAATTAATTTCAAATTAGTGAGGTATATCTGTGGACCGAAAGTGAAATTTGCCTACACTGATTAGTGAAACATAATACAAAAATCCCTTATATATTATCCCTTATAAATCCTTTGTAAGAAATCGTGTTGGTAAAATAAATGATTAGGCTCCACATTTCACTATAATCATGTTGCTACCAATGAATACCCAGCTGATATTTCTACCAGATATATATATATATATATATATATATATATATATATATATATATATATATATATATATATATATATATATATATATATATATAAATATAAATATATATATATATATATATATATATATATATATATATATATATATATATATATATAAGCATATAGTATATATATATATATAATATATATATATATATATATATATATATATATATATATATATATATATATATATAATATATATATATATATATATATATACAGCATATATGTATATATATATATATATATATTATATATATATATATATATATATATATATATATATATATATATATATATATATATATATATATATATATATATATATATATATAAATGTAATGGTGTTGTGTTAAATGTTTATATTCTGGCAACCGCCAGCTGCGCTTGGCGCCAGTACTTTGTCGCTGCGCTTGGCGCCTGTATTTTGTTTATCTACGGGGCAGCCAGGTCAGCCAGCAGGTCAGCCGGCTTGCCTCTAACCCAAGTTACCCAAGCCCACTCATCCCACAGCGACTACCTGAGAGAGGTCGCCCCTCTCCTCGCGGCCTTGCCCGCTTAGGCCTTTGTCTTGGCCTCCCTCCACGTGTTTATACAAATACACACACATCATCATACGGCGACTCGAGTATTCTTATATCCCTGCATCATTCGTTAACAAAGAGGTACAGTACTTATCACTCACCGGGGCACGTCCTTGAAGAGGACGTGTTTGAGCTACTCCACGCTGCCTACCGCTACCCGCTCGCTACCTGCGACACCACGTGTCGCTACACCCCGGGCTGCTCTCATTACCACGCAGTCCCCTACAACTACACGCCCTGAGCAACTAATACAATATATATATATATATATATATATATATATATATATATATATTACATAAATGGATAATTTGAGGTTTGAACAAGTATTGATAATTACAAGTGGTAAGCAAATTTAGACATCTAAAGTAAAAAACTGACATGTTAATCAAAATTCTTTCACATGGCTAGGTAAACAAAAAATATGCAAGTAATTATATTATACCACTAACTATTATGTAAAAACAAATAGCGTAATTAATATACATATAATTTACTGTCAACTAATGATATTTTGTACTCACTTAACTGTCATAGCCTGCCGCGCTTCTACTTGTCAGTGTTGTAGATCAGTCACCCATACACATTGGGCAATAAAGATGTTCCTCCCGGGACATCACAGCTGGGAAGCAGTTGTATTGAAGTATACACGACCATTCGAGCGAATGGCTATTCGAGCTGAGGACCATTCGAGCGAATGTCTAATTAATCAGTAAGATCATAGATATGCTATTATACACGCATGGTATTAAAAAACAGTTAACAGTTGTCGGTGAACAGGGGTGATTGTCAGGTGATGTTTCACTTGAAAGGTAGGTGTACGTTTCTTTCTTCCCTGCTCAGAGGTACACATCTAGGTGGTAGTTAACAAAAGGGGTCTAGCCGTTTAACTAAGACCCTGCAGATGTAAGTAAAAACATACGTAAGTTTGTATGTAAGTGCCAGGAATGAAAAAGACAATATACCATTATATAAAATGTATATAATATATGTACACTGTGAGGTTGAACAATACAAAAGTCACGGGTTCTTACAAACGGCTAATGAAACTTATGTCTTATCGACAGGCCAAAACAATTAGCGTGACACATACTGAGAGATTTGAGCAAGCTATTCACTAGTTCACACGGCCAAGGAAGCTAATGTCTTATCGACGGGCCAGAACAATAAAAGTGCAAACACACTGAGAGGTTGAAATAACTAGTCATGGGTTATTACAAACAGCCAATGAAACTAATGTGTTATCGACAGGCCAGAACAATTATTAAAGTGACACACAGACATACACACACATACATGTATGGTGCAGCAGAGTGCTTTTGTAGCCTCTCCTCTTGTCTCTGTTCCTGCTTCTGCCTTCTTCCCGGCCATCGGCAACTTTATAAAGAGAGATGTGTCCTTTATTGAACAGCTGTGTTGTCCGCAGTGTGACACTAAAACCATTTCCGGTCCTGATTTCGTCTAACATCATCATCTGGATGATTTACTGACAAACATACACACACACGGCTGCTGGCTTCCTTCTACTTCAGCATGTGGCAGCAGACTAAAAATAAATGCGTTGTGTCGTCTTTCTTTATGATGTATCATAATGCCTTCCTCCTCACTACATCAGGGCTTCCTGGTAGCTGCTAACACATATATGTGATTATACATGTACATTATATATCCACCTATATCCAATGCACTAACAGACAGTGGCGAATGGTGATGATTAACGCCTAGAGATCGAGCGAGTTGACAGTGGCGAGTGGTGGTGATTGACGCCTAGAGAACGAACGAGTTGACAGTGGCGAGTGGTGGTGATTGACGCCTTTAGCGCAAGCGAGTTGACAGCGGCAAGTGGTGATTATTGACCCCTGGAGCACGAGTGAATTGAAATTGGCGAGTGGTGGTGGTTGACGCCTAGAACACGAGCGAGTTGACAGTGGCGAGTGGTGATGATTAACGCCTGGAGCACGAGTGAGTTGGCAGAGGCGAGTGGTGATGATTGAGGGCTGGATTACAAGCGAGTTGACAGTGGCGAGTGTCGATGATTGACCCCTGGACCACAAGCGCGTTGAAATTGGCGAGTGTAGATTATTGACGTCTGGAGTACGAGCGAGTTGACAGCGACGAGTGTCGATGATTGACGCCCAGAACATGAGCGAGTTGACAGTGGCGAATGGTGATGATTGACACCTGGAACACGAGCAAGTTGACAGTGGCGAGTGTAAGATGATTGACGCTTGGAGTACGAGCAGAGTTGACAGTAGTGAGTGTCGGTGATTTACGCCTGGAGCACTAGCGAGTTGACATCGGCGAGTAGTGATGATTGACACCTGGAGCATGAGCGATTTGACAATGGCGATTGTCGATGATTGACACATGAAGCACGTGTGCATTGACATTGGAATGCATGTAGGATTACATAGAAAAAACAGACACCAGAAGACATATTGATATATAACGAGGGTATATGCTGAACTACATATTTTTTTATTTCTTTTACATCACAAAGGACTGGCCAAGGACACAAGAAAAATGGGTAACACAAAGCCCGCTTAGTTGCCAGTCCCTATAAAGAAGACAGTAAGATAATAAAATACAGAAGAGGGGTGAGCCAATTTAGTTCGGGAGGTGTCTTGTTACTTGTAAGGGCGAAACACCACTTACGGGGGTTAGAAGGACAGTTCCTTCTTCCACCCCCTGGTTTCCTGTTCGTAGCTTCGAGCAAGACTGGTTCGGTTACCAGTAAGTCTTCACCATGTCCCGACCTCTGCTTCAAACCACCAAGTCTCGAAGCCCTCTGGTCTGAGTGGAGGTTACGAGGCGCCTGGCCCCGGCTGTCCAGAGAGAAGAGACCCCAACGCAATACGGGGAGTTGCTCTCTCTATCCACCTCTGCTGTGTACACTTCATCGTCCCCTGCTGCCCAGGTCAACTACCCTTCCCGTCTGCCGTCGTCCCTGTGTCCAGTGCTCAGCAACCTATGGTTGACGGGAAGGCTGTTGCGAACCAGGTAGCAGGGGCGGGAGTCTGGTGGTGGTGTTCTTTGTATATACTTGTTTATGGTAAATACTTGTTTGTACATGTAGTTTGAGCGAGACACCAGTAAATCTCCTAATATTTTATTCAGTGTTTTACATATCCCTTACGGCCCTCCTCCTATCTCAGCTTCACCGTTCCTGGAATCCTGGCTAACGAGTTGTGACTCAATCGCGCTCGTTTTCCCTTACATTACTCTTCTTTTGAAAAGATATAAGACATAGGAAAGTGGAAAAATAGAAACAGGAAGAGAGTTCCAGAGTTTACCAGTAAAAGGGATGAAAGAGTAAAAATACTGATTAACTCTTGCATTAGGAAGATGAACAGAATAGGGATGAGAATGAGTAGAAAGTCTTGTGCAGCGAGGCTGCGGGAGGCATGCAGTTAGGAAGTTCAGAAGAGCAGTGAGCTTGAAAATAACGGTAGAAGAGAGCAAGAGAAGCAACATTGCGGCGGTGATTTAAAGATTGAAGACAGTCAGTCGGAGGAGAGGAGTGATGAGACGAAAAGCTTTTGACTCAACCCTGTTTAGGAGAGCTGTATGAGTAGATCCTCCCCAAACATGTGAGACATACTCCATACATGGGTGGATAAGGTCCCTGTAGAGAGCAAGCAATTGGGAGGAAGAAAAAAAAGGACGCAGACGCCACAGGACACCTAACTTCTTAGAAGCTGTTTTAGCAAGAGATGAAATGTGAGATTTCCAGTTCAGATTTTTAGTAAAGGATAGTCCTAGAATGTTCATTGTAGAAGAAGGAGACATTTGAGAGTCATTGAAGAAGAGAGGATAGTTATCTGGTAGGTTTTGTCAAGTAGATAGGTGAAGAAATTGGGTTTTTGAGGCATTGAACAAAACAAAGTTTGCTTTGCCGCAATCAGAAATTATAGAAAGATCAGAAGTTAGGCGCTCGGTGGCATCTCGCCGTGAATCACTTAGTTCCTGTTGAGTTGGACGTCTAATAAACGACGTTGAAAAATGCAAGGTAGAATCATCAGCGTAGGAGTGGATAGGGCTTTGAGTTAGATTTAGAAGATCATTAATGAATAATAGAAAGCGAGTGGATGATAGGACAAAACCCTGGGGAACACCACTATTTATAGATTTAGGAGAAGAACAATGTCCGTCTACAGTAGCTGCAATAGAACGGTTTGAAAGGAAACTTAAGATGAAGGTGCAGAGAGAAGAATAGAAACCGAAAGAGGGTAGTTTGGAAATTAAAGATTTGTGCCAGACTCTATCAAAAGCTTTTGATATGTCAAGGGCAACAGCAAAAGTTTCACCGAAACCCCTAAAGGAGGATGACCAAGATTCAGTTAGGAAAGCTAGAAGATCGCCAGTAGATCGCCCTTTACGGAAACCGTACTGACGATCAGATAGAAGATTTTGAGCAGATAGATGCTTAAGAATCTTCTTATTAAGTATAGATTCAAAAACTTTAGAAAGGCAGGAAGTCAAATCTATAGGACGGTAGTTTGAAGGATTAGAACGGTCACCCTTCTTAGGAACAGGTTGGATAAGAGCAAACTTCCAGCAAGAAGGAAAGGTGGAAGTAGATAGACAAAGACGGAAAAGTTTGACCAGGCAGGGTGCAAGCACAGCAGCACAGTTTTTTAGAACAATAGGAGGGACTCCGTCAGGACCGTAAGCCTTCCGAGGATCTAGGCCAGTAAGGGCAAAGAAAGCATCATTACGAAGGATCTTAATAACAGGCATAATATAATCAGAGGGTGGAGAAGGAGGAATAAGCCCTTCATCAACCAGAGTGGAATTTTTAGCAAAGGTTTGAACGAAGAGTTCAGCTTTAGAAGTAGACGAGACAGCTGTGGAGCCATCTGGGTGAAGCATAGGAGGGAAAGATGATGAAGAAAAATTGTTAGAGATGTTATTTGCTAGATGCCAGAAATCACGAGAGGAATTTGATTCAGAAAGATTTTAACATTTTCTATGAATGAAAGAGTTTTTGGTAAGCTGAAGTAAAGATTAGACATGATTACGCGCAGAAATATAAAGGGCATGAGTTTCAGGCGATGGATGCTTACGGTACCGTTTGTGAGCCACCTCTCTATCTCGGACAGCATGAGAACAAGCATAGTTAAACCAAGGTTGACGGGCTTTAGGATTAGAGAAAGTGTGTGAAATGTACGCCTCCATGCCAGAGACTATGACCTCAGTTATGCGCTCTGCACAAAGAGATGGGTCTTTGACATGGAAGCAGTAATCATTCCATGGAAAATCAGAGTACTACTGCCTTAGGCCTTCCCACTTAGCTGAGTTGAAGTGTCAGAAGCACCTCCGCCTAGGTGGGTCCCGAGGCGGTACCGGAGCGATAGGACAGGTTACAGAAATAAGATTGTGATCGGAGGAACCCAACGGAGAGAATAGTTTCACAGAGTAAGCAGAAGGGTTATTAGTTAGGAAAAGATCGAGAATGAAGGGCGTGTCTCCATGGCGGTCAGGAATTACTAACTATTAAACTACATGTAAGAGAACAGTTGGAAAAGGATACCATGCTCCTAAAGATAAGAACATGGTTATTACATAGTGAAGAATTAGAGGAATGAAGTATGCTAACAATTCTAACACAATCCTTGCCTCACTCCTGTATTCACAGGAAAGAAGATGGATACATTACCCCACTTCCCAGCACTTTCAGTCCCAGAGTACAGACCAGTCATCAAACCAATAATCCATGCAGGAATCCCGCGAAGATGCAGAAGATCCCAAAGTGACTCACGATGAACTGAGTCCAACGCCTTCTTGAGATCAATATCGGCTGCAAGTATCCCCTGTCGAAACTCACGTCGGTGGTCCATTATCATTACTAATCAATCAATCAATCATTGGGGGCATACGCCGGGGGGCGCGTCGCCTCGCCCACCCTACGACGCCACTCCCGGGGGTCACCACGCGCGAGTTCCCATGCAGGCTCCTTTCCCATTACAAGCAGCTCTCGACAAGAAACATCAACTTGCCCCAGCCACGAGCCTTGTGGGCGCCCCCTTGGCCTCCTCCACGCCGGATTGTCTCTTACAGATACAACCCGATGGGAAGGATCGGTTTCAGGGTGGCGCGCCACATGCCCATATAGCCGAAGTTGGCGCTGACGGACTATGCAGGTAATAGGCCTCGATTCAGTCTCACGGTGCAATCGCTGATTTGACACGTAATCATCCCAGCGATACCCCATGATTCTGCGAAGACACTTATTACCAAAGGCATTGATTCGTCTCTTCAAGTCACTATTTAGTGTCCATGTCTCACAACCATAGAGTAGGACAGGGATCACAAGCGACTTGAAGATCCGGATCTTTGTCCTTCTGCACAGGTACCGACAACGCCAAATACTCCCGCTGAGCGAGTCCATAACACCGTGGGCTATGCCAATCCGCCGTAAGACTTCTTGACTTGACCCGCCGTCATTATGGACTGTGCTACCAAGGTATGTAAAACTTTCCAAGATCTCAATGTCCTCGCCACACGCATGAACAGACTGTACTGCTTCATCTAGTAAGTCTCCAAACACCTGGACCTTGGTCTTGAGCCAGGAGACCTCAAGTCCCAAAGGCTTTGCCTCCTCGTGCATCGCCTCGAGAGCCATCACCAGGAACTCCAGCGACTCAACAAAGATTACTGCATCACCGGCAAAAATAAGATCAGTGATCTTGGTGTTGCCGACGGATGCTGCACAATCACTTTGATCTACAACCTTGTCCAATACCCAGTCCATACAAGCGTTGAAAAGTGATGGGGCAAGGACGCACCCTTGCCTCACTCCTGTATTCACAGGAAAGAAGCTGGATACACCTGCCCCACACTTCACAGCACTCTCAGTCCCAGAATACAGACCAGTTATCAAACCAATAGTCCTTGCAGGAATCCCTCGAAGTCGCAGAAGATCCCAGAGTGACTCACGATGCTCTGAGTCAAACGCCTTCTTGAGATCAACACAGGCTGCAAGCATCCCCTGTCGAAACTCACGTCGGCGTTCCACCAGGACACAAAGCGCTAGGATACGGTCCGTTGTTGATTTACCAGGCGTGAACCCAGACTGCTGAGGTCTCTGATGCTTCACCAGATGACTGCGAATCCGTGTCAGTAATAGATGGGCAAGCACCTTGCCTGGTACACTGAGCAGTGTAATACCGCGGTAATTGTTGCAGTCCTGACGGTCCCCTTTCCCTTTCCAGATAGGGACGACCAGCCCCCTTTTCCAGTCAGGAGGAATGGTACCTGACTGCCACACGGCAGTCAGGACAGCATGCAACCTGCGGATCATGGCCTCACCCCCAGCTTTGAGGAGCTCCGCACTGATATTACAAACACCAGCTGCCTTTCCACCCCTCAACTTTGCTACAGCCTCTCTGACTTCGTCAAGAGAGGGTGCGGTTTCGTCAATGGGAGGATCGGCATCCACTGCCTGTAACCCAGTGGTGTGATGCTTTCCTATATGCATTACTTTACATTTATCGGAATTAAATTTTAATAGCCATTTATCGCTCTAATTCGATAGTTTATCTTGATCATGTTGTATCAGTTCACAGCCTTCTCTAGTATAGGTTTTTACGCCTAAGTTGGTATCATCAGCAAATTGGCGAGTATAGGTGATTGATGTCTGAAGTACGATCGAGTTGACAGCGGCGAGTGTCGATGATTGACGCCTGGAGTACAAGTGAGTTGACAATGCGTGATGATGATACTTGAAGATCAAACAATTATTTCCACATACCTTACACATTCTATGCACTTTTGTTGCGATATGATTACTAACTATTACAACATTATTTTAACAAAAGGATATACGCCAACAAGAGCCCATAAGTAAACTCTCATATGCTAAAAAACTTTTAGTGTGAGTGAATAATTTATAAGCAATGAGGGGATAACAATCCATTGCACTTATCCCTAAACCACAGACCTGTATATCTCAAAGTTCAACCTGTTCTATCTCTTGTTCCCCCCGCTGAAAACTCACTCGGGTGGTGTTTTCCGTGGGTGGCAAACACTGCAAGGCCAACCCCATTTTTTGTCGCTTGGAAGGAGGAAGGGGGAACACACGTAATCCAGCCGTCGTGCAGTGACCCGGTGTGGTAGGGAAGTGTATAGCCGTGTTTGGATGGGGGACCTCTATAGGCTTGGTGAATGGAAAAATGAAGGTCATAACATTTGAGGGAAGAGTGAGTGGAAGATAAGGCAGAGATTGATTGAAATAAGGAATGAAGAGGTGAGAGGGCGAGAACTTCTAGACTGACTAGATTTGTACTTTACTTAAGATGAGAAATTGCTGAGCATAATTGAGAGAGAGAGAGAGAGAAGGAGAGAGAGAGAGAGGAGAGAGAGAGGAGAGAGAGAGAGAGGAGAGAAGGGGAAGAGAGAGAGAGAGAGAGAGGAGAGAGAGAGAGAGAGAGAGAGAGAGAGAGAGAGGAGAGAGAGAGAGAGAGGAGAGAGAGAGAGAGGAGAGAGAGAGAGAGAGAGAGAGAGAGAGAGAGAGAGAGAGAGAGAGAGAGAGAGAGAGAGAGATGTGGGGGCGAGCATTAAGAAATATGACCGGATACTGAGACGTAATAGATAAACCTAAGATCATGGCAAAAAAGTTTGCATTTAAAAAATAATATGCATATATAACAAAAACAAATCGGAAAAAACGATTATCATAAAAGATGTGCATTACAAAGATGAAAACGAAGACAGTGAAGTGACAATGGAGAGATTACGAAAGCATTACGAGAGAACGGAAACGCAAAAGAGGAAACGCGAGACGAGGGTGGAAGAAAAGAAGGAAGAAGAGTAGGAAGAAGAGGAAGAGGAGGGGCAAGTCTTCACAATTACTTGAAACTGATGAGGCGGTGAGCTTGAGAAATCTTTCCTAATCCCGCCTAAGACACCATCATAAGCCCTCTCCCCCCCTCTCACCTCCCTCCCTAAACATACCCCTCCTCTCCCTCTATCGTTTGCCTGCTTCACTTCCCATTCTCACGCCTCTATTTTCCTTCCTTTCTCTCCTTCTCCTTCATATTTCTCTCTCTCTCTCTCTCTCTCTCTCTCTCTCTCTCTCTCTCTCTCTCTCTCTCTCTCTCTCTCTCTCTCTCTCTCTCTCTCTCTCTCTCTCTCTCTCTCTCTCTCTCTCTCTCTCTCTCTCTCTCTCTCTCTCTCTCTCTCTCTCTCTCTCTCTTGTCTTGTGCGAAATGTTTGTTACGTACGGTCAGCGAAACCTTTATTTTCCAGTATTAAGGCAGGTTACGTCGCTATATATAACACTTGCTGAAGGTGCTGTTGATTGATGTCTCCCTTTTCTTGCCAGTATACGTACGTAGAACGTCAATGCTGAGGTGACTGTGACCTGCTGAGATCTTTTTTGTGTGTGGAGTTGTGCTTGTTGTGTGGGAGTTTTTAATTTGTATATATATAATATGGACTTATTGATGCTGTTTTAATGCATACGTACGAGTATGAGTGTTTTCTTGTCATACATCGATGTTTCTGGCTTTGAGGTATTAGGTATATAAATATACGGTTGGTTGTGGTGCAATGTGATGGACATTGGTAACAGTAAGCGTTGGTAAGCATGTAGCCGAAAGCAGCAATTGTTAATACAGACTGGTTGCTTCAATACATGGAGGCTGAGACGGATAGTTATGTTTTATCGGTAAAGAATGTGAAAGAAAGTTACAAGAAGAAGTTATAGCGGAATAAATATACAGAAAGATTACTCGGGGACTGGTAACATACTCCCCTACTTGGGGAGGCGGTAGCAGAGTGGTTAGCGTCTCCGAGTGGCGTTCTCGGTGACCCGAGTTCGATCACTAACGAAAACCAAAACCTTTTCTGCACCGTCGAGTGGCCTAAGAACACCCAAATGCTGCCCATCAACTCTACCTTCGATTGCGAGTGCATCGGAGGACACAGGGGGGCGGCATGAGCCTCTAATCAGCGGCGTCACTATAACAATCCTGCCTGCGCCACCACGGGCGAGGTCCAACCATCACAGCCCTCAAGGGAACCTTCAGAGTCTACCATCCGAGCCCTGGGTCACCACTGCCTACAGGCGCTATAGGCACAAATTAAGAAGAAAAAAAACCAACAACAACTTGTGAAGCAATATATTTTGTCAACTGTGTAGCAGGTGATGTAATGAGCCGGCTAACTTGGGACCAATAGGCTTGTGAAAGTGATGGTGATGGTTGTGTCGTTGATGGTGTTGGCGGTGATGGTGGTAGTGGCCGTATGGTTGATTAATGGGTAGGTGGGTGACGGAGAGACGAAAATCAGAACTCTAATAAAAATGTAAGCTAAGGTGGTTAGTGGTGATGGTGGTGAGTAGAGGTGGTCCGGATATTCGAATCCGCATCCGCATCCGTCGATATCTGCATCCGTGGATAGCCGAATAATGTTTAACATTTTTAACTGCATCCATAGATGCGGATACAGATGCGGATACAGGATACACATCTATGGATGCGGATGTTATGCAGATATATTGAATAACTATACACTGTATACGTATAAAAGAAGAAATATTCTGGGATTTGTTTGTGCAGACGAGAGAGGGAGTAGGAGAGAGAGATAGCGTCACCCACTCACACGTCTACAGCACCCGAACGATTCCTGATCAAACCTGCTGGACTGGTGGTAGGTCGGACACGGGTAGCGGGCAGTCACTATATAGTAGGAAATCAGTTGCGTCACAATGCTTGCGTAGTGGTAACACAGATAATTGAAATTGTAGAATAATCTGATCAATATATACATGGTTCCCCTATTTCATAGAGGCGCCTCTGTGGTGGCTAGTATGCCTAGCTACGAATCTGTGGGCCCTGCCTCGAATTCGGGCTAGGGCAAGTCGGCGACCAGCCAAAATAGCTGTCCATCCTCCCTTGCGGGGTTGATAAATGGGTACCTGGGAAAACCCGGATGGCACATTAGCCCTGTGTTTCGGGGTAATGGGTTGTCACCCACCATAGGTTCAAAGGCTAATGCAACAGAGATAAACACCGAGGCCACGCACAGCATAGCGTATGCCCCCATCTTTACATTATTACCTATTTTTTAATATATATACATGCATATAAATATATGTATACATATATATATATTATATATATATATATATATATATATATATATATATATATATATATATATATATATATATATATATATTATATATATATATATATATATATTATATATATATATATATATATATATATATATATATATATATATATATATATATATATATAGTATATATATATATAATATATATATATATATATATATATATATATATATATATATATATATATATATATATATATATATCATTCAATCAATCAATCAATCATTGGGGGCATACGCCGGGGGGTGCGTCGCCTCGCCCACCCTACGACGCCACTCCCGGGGGTCACCTCGCGCGAGTCCCCATGCAGGCTCCCTTCCCATACCAAGCAACTCTCGACAGGAAGCATCAACTTGCCCCAGCCACGAGCATTGTGGTCGCTCCATTGGCCTCCACCACGCCGGATTGTCTCTTACAGATACAACCCGATGGGAAGGATCGGTTTCAGGGTAGCGTGCCACATGCCCATATAGCCAAAGTTGGTGCTGACGGACTATGCAGGTAATAGGCTTGGATTCAGTCTCATGGTGCAATCGCTGGTTTGACACGTTATCATCCCAGCGATACCCCATGATTCTTCGAAGACATTTATTACCAAAGGCATCGATTCACCTTTCAAGTCGCTATTTAGTGTCCATGTCTCACAACCATTGAGTAAGACAGGGATCATAAGTGACTTGAAGATCGGGATCGTTGTCCTCCTGCACAGGTACCGACAACGCTAAATACTCCAGCTGAGCGAGTCCATAACACCGTGGGCTATGCCAATCCGCCGTAAGACTTCTTGACGTGACCCGCCGTCATTATGGACTGCGCTACCAAAGTATGTCAAACTTTCCAAGATCTAAATATCCTCACTGCACGCATGAACATACTGTACTGTTTCTTCATTTTTTTTTTTTTTTTTTTTTCACGTTGTACACAGCGCGCCAAAATATTGTTCGCGACATCATAACACAGCGCTTCCATACGGGAATTCAGAAAATGTACTCTATGGCAGCCTACTGACTTCCGAGAGAGATATCTTACATATGGCAGCTTGGTTAAGGCACGGGCAGTCCATCAAGACCGTTGAGGAATGTTCAGATGCCACTTGTCAATTATAGACGAAGCATTTAAAAAAGTATCGCCTTCCTTCCGTGAGTACTTTGAACAGACGCGCATTGGTATAACTATCATTATTTTCATAATGGGTGGCAAGAAAGACCTAACAAAGGAGCAAATTAAAGTTATTGTAACTCTACACAAGGCAGAGAGGCCAGTGGAAGAAATATCAAGGATTGTGGGTGTTACGAGGAAATGTGTGCATAAGTGGGTGGAGAATTTCGTGAAAGGTGGCGGGGTGGCGACAGCCGCGACACAGTAACATAAGAAGTGGCCAGGGCGAGGATGTAAAAGTCATATCGCAATATTTTTCTTGCTCTTATTTGAGGATGGGCATCCACTTGACTTTTCATGACATAAAGGGCGCTTGCTGATGTTTTACATCCTCGCTCTGGCCACTTCTTATGTTACTGTGTCGCGGCTGTCGCCACACCGCCACCCTTCACGAAATTCTCCACCCACTTATGCACACATTGCCTCGGAACACCCACAATACTTGATATTTCTTCCACTGGCCTCTCTGCCTTGTGTAAAGTTACAATAACTTTAATTTGCTCCTTTGTTAGGTCTTTCTTGCCACCCATTATGGAGATAATGAGAGTTATACCAATGCGCGTCTGTTCAAATTATTCGCGGGAAGGAAGGCGATACTTTTTAAAATGCTTCGTCTATCGACAAGTGGCATCTGAACATTTCTCAACGGTCTTGATGGACTGTCCGTACTTTAAACAAGCTGGCATATGTAGGATATCTCTCTCGGAAGACAGTAGGCTGCCATAGAGTACATTTTCTGAATTACCGTATGGAAGCGCTGTGTTATGATGTCGCGAACAATATTTTGGCGCGCTGTGTAGCCTATAGCGCCTGTAGGCATATGGAGAGTCTTGATGTTCGTCGATCTCGCCGGATGGTGGCGAGGCTGGATTTTTATAGTGACACCTGTGGTCTCAGGTGAAGATTCCATTTTCTGTGATGTTCAGATCTTCATCTAATAAGTAAGCTTCCAAACACCTGGACCTTGGTCTTGAGCCAGGAGACCTCAAGTCTCAAAGTTTTTCCTCCTCCTGCACCTGGTGATGTCGAGAGACATCACCAGGACCTCCAGCGACTCAGCAAAGATTACTGCATCATCGGCAACAACAAGATCAGTGATGCCGATGGATGCTCCAAAATCACATTGATCTACAACTTTGCCCAATACCCAGACCATACAAGTGTTGAAAACTGATGGAGCAAGGACGCACCCTTACCTCTTTCCTGTATTCACAGGAAAGAAGCTGGATACACCTTCCACACACTTTACAGCACTCTCAGTCTCAGAGTACAGACCAGTCATCAAACCAATAGTCCTTGCATGAATCCCGCGAAGTCGTAGAAGGTCCCAGAGTGACTCACGATGCACTGATTCAAACGTCTTCTGGAGATCAACATAAGTTGCAAGCATCCCCTGTCGAAACTCACGTCAGCTTTCCACCAGGACACGAAGCGCTAGGATACGGTCCTTTGTTGACTTACCAGGCGTGAACCCAGAATGCTGAGGTCTCTGAGGATTCAGCAGATGACTGCAGATCCGTGTCAGCAATAGATGGGCAAGCAGCTTGCCTGGCACGCTGAGCAGTGTAATGCCGCGGTAATTGTTGCAGTACTGACGGTCCCATTTCCCTTTCCAGATAGGGACGACCAACAACCTTTTCCAGTCAGGAGGAATAATAGCTGATTGCCACACAGCAGTCACGACAGCATGCAACCCAAAAATCATGGCCTCACCCCCAGCATTGAGGTGTTCCGCACTGATATACACCAGCTGCCTTTCCACTCCTCAACTTTGCTACAGCCTCTCTGACTTCTTCAAGAGAGGGTGCGGTTTCGTCAAAGGGAGGATCGGCATCCACTGCCCGTACTCCAGTGGTGTGAAGCTGCTCAATTGGAAAGTCCACCGTGAACAACTGCCCAAAGTACTCAGCCCAATCGAGCCATCTGCCCATCCATGTCCGACACGAGGCGCCCATCTGCTGCTCGAATAGCAATCGCCCGAGATGGAGATTTGGAACGGAACTTCTTCAGGGCTCGGTAGGCGAGTCGGAGGTCATTAGCGTTCAAATGGCCCTCGACATCCTCAGCGAGACTCCTGACATACCTCTCCTTGTCTCTGCCCAGGACGGTTCTAGTCCTGCGTGACAGAGCCCTGTGATGGTCCCGGTTCCCAGCATGCCTGGCAACGTTACTCTCCTCGATTTTCTCAAGCATCTCCGTCGAGACAAAACCACGCCTTGACCTCAGGCGTTCCCCAATACACTCCCTGGCAGAATGGAGAGTTTCACGTTTGAAGGTATCCCACAGTTCTACAGGGTACTCGAGGGCACCGAACACATCAAACCGATTTGAGACTGCCACTGCATACTCATGGGCACATGTCAAGTACTTCAGCTTCTCAAGATGAAACATAGTATGGTTACCTCTTGAGATTCTTCTGGACTTGACATAAAGCAAAAGTGTAGCAACAACAAGTCTGTGATCAGTTGCAAGGAACTCAGCACTCCGGTAAACTCTGCCGTTCCGGAGGATCCTCCAACGAGTACTAACGAGGATGTGGTCGATTTCCTTAGCTACCCCTCCGGCATTACTATGCCATGTCCAGCGGTGCAGCTCTGGCTTGTGATTCCAAGAACCTGCATTTCTCCACCTTCTGGACCTCGCAAAATTCAGAAGCAGAGAACTGTTAATGTTTCTGGTACCAGAGCCATGGGGACCAGCACATTACTCACAACCATCTCTCACAGTATATATATATATATATATATATATCTATATATATATATAAATATATATATATATATATATATATATATTATATATATATATATATAATATATATATATATATATATATATATATATATATATATAGTTGATTTTCTTGTTAGATTCATCATGAAGTTTCAGGGTGACAGAGACACTCGGTATACTTGGGGTTGTTTATGCAACGTTTCGCCAAGGCACTTGGCATCATCAGGCTAAAAATAGTTAAAATTTAATATATTGTAATGCTAAAAAGCGAACATCTAAAAAATTAATTCTAAGAAACAATAAAATATTCCTATATTTTCTAAAATTACTAACTAATAAATAAAATATAATTTGTACTTAACGGACCTTGGTGTGTGTGCTGTCTGAGTTGGTAGAGGACTGAATGAACACTGGTTTTGTGGGTGACATTTCAGCTTGTGTGGGGCGATCGAACCGAGAGTCGGGCAATCGAAACAGTGGTAATCATTTGAGTATATGTAGTTGTTGTGAAATGACTTGGTTATTAAGATCAGGGGACAAGTGCTTGATGTGTATAGCTTCTAATAATTTAGTGTCACTAGGGTAGTGTGCCTTGGATAGGATACTGAAGTCATTCATAGAAAAAGGGTGATCTAAATCATGTGAGTGTGAGCGGATTGCAGATTGCGAAGGTGAAGAAATGGGTCGACCAGTACGTGCAGAAACACCTTTATGCTCAGAAAGCCTAAGGGTTAGATTCCTTGTCGTCTCGCCGACGTATCTAGCGTTACAGCTAGAACATTTGAATTCATAAATTATGTTAGAAATAAGGGCTTTAGGTATAGAGTCTTTATATTCTCAGTCTACACCATCTCAGTTACACCATTCGGAAAAAACTCAATGATCTACTTAAGTCACATCTTCCTAACTCAAAATTTAAATTTATTTTTACTAATTCTCTTACCCTAAGAACTCATTTCAAATATAAAGACTCTATACCTAAAGCCCTTATTTCTAACATAATTTATGAATTCAAATGTTCTAGCTGTAACGCTAGATACGTCGGCGAGACGACAAGGAATCTAACCCTTAGCTTTCTGAGCATAAAGGTGTTTCTGCACGTACTGGTCGACCCATTTCTTCACCTTCGCAATCTGCAATCCGCTCACACTCACATGATTTAGATCACCCTTTTTCTATGAATGACTTCAGTATCCTATCCAAGGCACACTACCCTAGTGACACTAAATTATTAGAAGCTATACACATCAAGCACTTGTCCCCTGATCTTAATAACCAAGTCATTTCACAACAACTACATATACTCAAATGATTACCACTGTTTCGATTGCCCGACTCTCGGTTCGATCGCCCCACACAAGCTGAAATGTCACCCACAAAACCAGTGTTCATTCAGTCCTCTACCAACTCAGACAGCACACACACCAAGGTCCGTTAAGTACAAATTATATTTTATTTATTAGTTAGTAATTTTAGAAAATATAGGAATATTTTATTGTTTCTTAGAATTAATTTTTTAGATGTTCGCTTTTTAGCATTACAATATATTAAATTTTAACTATTTTTAGCCTGATGATGCCAAGTGCCTTGGCGAAACGTTGCATAAACAACCCCAAGTATACCGAGTGTCTGTCACCCTGAAACGTTATATATATATAATATATATATATTATATATATATAATATGTATATATTATATATATATAATATATATATATATATAATATATATATATATATTATATATATATAATATAATATATATACATAATATATATATATATACTATATATATATATATATATATATATATATATATATATATATATATATATATATATATTATACTCATCTCTTTGTATCTTAATATTTCAATTATCTGTGTCTAAAACTCTTTATGGTTAGAAATATCCGCATTCGCATTCGCAAATATTGTAAATAATTAACTGCATCCGCATCCCCAAATATTAAAAATAGATACCCACATCCGGATTTGCATCCACAAATACTCAAAATTCGACACCTGGTCAACCTCTAGTGGCTTATATTCATCTAGTTGTATTCATCTAGTTGTATTTTACGTCTCCATAGCTACATTTTGTTTAGCATTCGTCCTTAGTGCTTAATGATGGCCGAAGCCACCACCCCGGGAGGCGGGTCATAAACCCCCGGCTAACACCCGGTACCAATTCACTGCTGGGTGGACAGGAGCTCGGGTTTTAAGAATACCACCCGTCTGTCTTTCGCAGTGCACGGGGATTGAACCCGGGACTTCTTGGTTGTGAGCCGAGTGCAAACCACTACACTACGGAGTACCTCTAAGTAGTGTGTGTGTGTGTGTGTGTGTGTGTGTGTGTGTGTGTGTGTGTGTGTGTGTGTGTGTGTGTGTGTGTGTGTGTGTGTGTGTGTGTGTACGTATATATGTGTGTGTGTATGTGTGTGTGACTGTGTGTGTGTTCATTATTACTTTCAGTATCATTGTTTTAATTGCTATCTTTTTTTCTAGTGGTAACGATATCATTACCCACGCTAACGAAGTTGCACCTTCTGTATGGCAGTCAGTTCCGTTCGGCAGTCTGTTTTGTTTGTTGGTTTATCTGTTAGTCCGCAATCTAACACAATAAACGAATGATCACCAAACTTGGCATGTGGGTAGGTAGAACTAAAGCCAACTACGTATTGCAATAAATTTCAAGGTAAAACGTAAAGTTTTAAGGTCAGTCGGTACCGAAATGTATAACTCAATAAAAAATTATGCTAGGGTTACCACACTTAGCATGTTAGAACACCTTGAAACTATTATTGTCGCAATGATTTCCAGGCCAAAATACAAAAATCAAGGTCACGAGGTTACAAAATTTATAAATAAATGTTGGTCCATAGGGCTTTACTGTTGAGGATAGGGAAACCAAATTTGTATCAACGTTAGTTTGGAGTCTGGGACACTTCCACAGGGCCAAATGACTTTATTTAACCTTGTCTTTGACCTAGAAGATAGGTATTGTTAACTGAACGCTATAGCCTTTGATATTATTGCTACAGGCGTGGATCTGTATCTCTTATGAATTTATATATTGATCTAGTTACTATTATTATACAATAATTATTATTATATTATTATTACCTATATTATTATATATCATTATTATCATATTTATTATCATTTAAAAAAAAATATTACACACTGCTATTATTAATTACAATATTATATTCAATATCATTATTAAAATTATTATTATTATTATTTTTATTAAGTAATAGTAGTAGTAGTAGTAGTAGTAGTAGTAGTAGTAGTAGTAGTAGTAGTAGTGTAGTAGTAGTAGTAGTAATAGTAGTTGTTTGTGATATTGATATTTTTAGTACCATTATTAGTATTGTTATTATAGTGTTAATAATATTAACATTTGATGGTAATTTCATTGTTAGAAGTCAGGAATCGAACCGGTACGCCGGCATCGGAGCAAACTTTGCCATCTGAAGGTGTAAAAAGTAATGACAGGCACCACTCTTACCTTTATCCCGACCTAACTCGGTAGGGGCGGCGTGTCTTTAACCTATCCGACCCAGGCTTACGACAAATATAGTCAAATAGGACAAGTATTTAATTACCAGAGGTCAGAATTCGAACCTGCGCGCAAGCGTCGGAGCCAACCTCGCCACCTGAAGGTGCAAAAAGTAATGACAAGCTTCCCTCCTGCCTTTACCCCGACCTCACTCGGTGTGCGCCCCGTGACTTTAACGGTTAACCTATCCGACCCATGCTTACGACAAATAAAGTCAAATAGGACAAGTATCTTATTGCCACTTACATGTGTTGAAAGATGAGCTAAATACATATCATACTATTTTATTAAACGAAGGAAATACTCAGGGCACACCAGCACATTGTCACTTGTGTGTGTTTAAAGATGAGTTAAATTAAATACATATCATACCACATGATTTAATGGAGTAAATACTCAGAACACACTAGCACATTGTCACTTACGTGTGTTGAAAGAACTGCATAATAGGAGATTACACTGGGGAACAATTTGAAGAAAAAAAAATTGTTGATTTAGATTTTTGAGCTTATTTAGACTAAAATTGGCATGCTGATTCCAAATCTGTAGTCAGTTTTTTTCTAGCACGTCAAGTTTTTTCTCCACAGCTTACCCTCCAGATAAGCAAAATTCCACTTGTGAGCTGTAGTAAAACTTGCCAGCTGATTACGATTTGACTCATCGAGAGCTATGTGGCAACTTGTTTGTGCAGTTACAATTGAGACAATGCGGTGAGAGGTGTGTGCAGCTACCAATAGGTCAGTACTATCAATATCTGCAAACAGAAAGCTAGGATAGTAGGAATTAGGAGGATTTGTTATGGCTTTTCTCTTAACCTTGTAACAACATACCATTGTAATTTCTATTTCGTTTTATGCTGTTTTTTGTTTTGTTTTCAAAGCTTGTAACTATTCCAGCTTAGTGTTTTATTTACATAGGTATATATTTCTTTTGTTTCAGATCATATCTGCTCCTGCTACGTCTTGTCGTAAATGCCTAAACAACCCTGACTCATTCTGCTATATATGTG
The DNA here is from genome assembly GCA_016584305.1 of Chionoecetes opilio. Lineage (NCBI taxonomy): Eukaryota > Metazoa > Arthropoda > Malacostraca > Decapoda > Majidae > Chionoecetes > Chionoecetes opilio. The sequence continues at coordinate 56,262 of JACEEZ010019715.1, forward strand.
GTAGTTTCACCATTCCAAGTCAGAGGGCAAGCATCAGCGTATTTGTCAAACAAGCATATTCGCATATTTTAAGTGAAACTCGGTGATCAAGACAAGCTATGGGCCCCTCACAAAGGTGCAAGCAGTGTGTCGAGAGATTACGGATGTGGACCAAAGGAACACGTGAAAAGTTGGCATTTGGTATCCCCATGGTTTGGCGAGATCAAAAAGATCATTCCACAGACTGTTACTTTTGTTTAGTGAAAACATCAGGATTTAACAAGAAAAATAAAAGTAAAATAGAATATCCTAATCTACCGTCAGCTATAAGACCAATGCCAACCAATGCCAACCAATTCAGCTGAAATTCCAGTGCCAGTTTTCGAACAACTACCTCCTCTAGAAGATCTGAGTGATGTTGAAGAACGCAGTGACAGCAATGATGCAGATTTTGACATTCACGAGGATTCAGTTCGTAGGGGATTTGATCAGCACGAGTTGAATGATTTAGCACGTGATTTGGGCCTATCCAAAAAAGCTTCAGAAATACTAGCATCAAGACTGAACGAGAAAAACATACTTGAACAAGGAGTGAAGGTATCATACTTTCGAACCAGAGAAAGTACATTTCTGCAGTACTTTCGAAGTGCCAGCGGTTTTGTGTTTTGCCATAACATTCCTGGTTTACTGAAGGAATTAGGGCTTTCAATCTACAATCCAAATGAATGGCGATTGTTTATTGATAGCTCAAGCGGAGCTTGAAGTGTGTCCTTCTACACAATGGCAATTTGTTTGGCGTAGTCCCTATGGGCATTCGGTCTGTCTTCGTGAAGAATATGGAGATGTAAAGAGAGTCATTGAGTTATTGCAATATGAAAAAAACACAATTGGATCATCTGTGTTGACCTTAAAATGGTGTCCTTTCTTCTTGGTCAACAACGTGGATACACAAAGTATCCCCGCTTTCTCTGTATGTGGGATAGCAGAGCTCGAGAGAAGCATTGGGTTCAGACGAATTGGCCTCCGAGATCTGATCTTAAAACCCGGAGATCCTAACATTGTACATGAGCCACTTGTTGACAGGAAGAAAATAATATTCCCACCTTGCACATAAAACTAGGTCTCATGAAAACTATTTGTAAAAGCATTGTCAACTGATGGCGACTGTTTGAAGTACATCATCTTGGCATTCCTGGACTGTCAATTGAAAAAATCAAGGCCGGTGTGTTTGATGGTCCACAAATTCGACAGCTCATCAAAGATGAACATTTCAACGGTACTATGTCAGACCTTGAAAAGAATGCTTGGCTATCATTCAAAGGGCGTCGTCAAGAACTTTCTTGGAAATACACGTGCAAGTAATTACACAGAAATTGTTCAGAAACTATTGGAGAGCTACAAAGCGCTTGGTTGCAACATGAGTATTAAAGTACATTTTTTGCATAGCCATCTTGCCAACTTTCCGGAAAATCTTGGTGCTGCTAGCGACGAGCAAGGTGAACGATTTCACCAAGATTTGAAGGTTATGGAAGAACGTTACCAGGGTAGATGGGATGTGCATATGATGGCTGACTATTGTTGGAGCATCAAACGCGATAGTCCTCAAGTTGAACACTCCAGACAAAGCTACAAACGTAAATTTTTACCTTAACCTGCACACAATTATAGCCTTATCCTTTCTAAAAACATGATAATGTTAAATAACCATTCTATTCATACCTATTTCTTTCATTTTTCATTGTATGTTAACATTTGCAACTTTTTATAAAATAAGCACTGTTACTGTTATGTACAGTATTTTTCATATTTTTTAAGAAAACGAAAATCCTACAGTTCAAAAACTTGACGTGATAGAGAAAAACTGAGATCAGTTTTGGATTCAGCACCCAAAAATTACTTAATAACAAGTGTCAGACCTAACTCAACAAAAATTTGTTCCCCAGTGTTATATATCATACCACATAATGAAATTGAGAAAAATGAGGTAATTGCTCACATGCAACTTTGGCATAGATGGTGGGCATAATTATAGCATCATTTGAAACAAAATAACAAAAACAAGTTAATACAAATATAACTAGGGGGGGGGGGGGCACTCAGTAGAGCGCATACCTCCGCCCGAATATTTCATCAAATATATGTGTAATTATAATATAAATAAATACATATACACATAATAATACAAATAATATATAAATATATATTATTATTATATATATATAATTATATATTATATATATATATATATATATATATATATAAATATATATTAATTATTATATATATATATATATAATATATATATATATATATATATATATATAAAATATATATATATAATATATATATATAATATATAATATATATTATATATATATATATATATATATATATATATTTTATATATATATATATATATATATATATATATATATATATATATATATATATGCACTCTGTATGAGCGCATACCTCCGGCCGAATATTTCATCAATTGGTTGCCATGGCAACAGTTGTCAATAGATTTCATACAAAATTAAATCAGTTCTTCCTTATACTAAATAGACTTGGTATACCGAGTTTGGTCCAAATCTATTTGTAACTTTTCGAGAAATCCTGTACACTAACAAACAGACAGACAGACAGACAGACAGACAGACAGATCGGGGTGAAAACATAACCTCTCCAACTTCGTTGGCGGAGGTAATGAGCTATTAGCCTTACATGCAACTTTGCATAGATGGTGGGCGTAAGTAAAGTACAGTAAAGTCATATAAATCAGTGGGCGCCACCAGCACCAAGGGCGGGATAGGCGCAGTCTGATTCCATCGTGGCGCAGGTGGGTTTGAGATGTGGGTCTCAGCCTGGGACATACCACGTGGGCATGATGCGAGGAGACAGACCGATAATCCCTTGGAATGGGCCCGAGGGGGAAATCATATGCACATTGCACATGGTGTGAAATCCAGGCGTCAGGTCACCTGGAGGGACACAAGATGCGGGGAGAAGGGGAGATAAGTGGAAGGGGAGGGACGGGGATTGTCACGCTGCCATGAAAGGTCACTCGGCCACCATTTCATAACAGCCGGACAAATATATGCACGATAACGCCACTGCACCACTTATACACAAAGGCACACGCACATTAATTAAATTGATCAAACAATTTGTGACGACATATAACAAAAAAAATCACTTAGATGCATCGTCGCAGTGGTTGCCAGAAGTAAACCTCGGTCCAGCAGGATACTGGAAGGCAAGAACTATAGTCTATTTCATTTACGGTGCTCAAAATGCACTAAGGAGGCCACGCCCCCTTGTACCTGATTAGCTGAACGTAACGTGCTCGGAAAGCCAACAGGAGTGTGTGTAGTGTACATACCATCTTTACTACAATAAAAAAACAATATATATAGGGGTGGCCAGATGTCATTCTTTAGGAAGGACAATACTGTTTTTGAGCACTCTGTCCTTCGTCCTCCGCCACTTCAAGAAGGACGTTAATTTGTATGTCTAAAAAGAATTATATAAATTGCCTTACGTATACTGAAACAGCGGGATGTTCGGTAACTAATGGCCACAATAACCGTTGACTTATTTATATTTTATTTATATTGACACTAATTTTAGAAAAAAATACACAACATAACATTTATCACAATATAGTGATTTATGACAAATTAATTCCCTTAAGTAATTGTCCAGACCATTTCATCATTCCTGATTTTATGCAGTCAACATATAGCCATTATTGGGTATATCAACAATATATTGTCACTTTTTGCATACAGTCAACCGTTTTTAAATAATCCACAATAAAAATATATAGATTCACCGAGCTCCTAAAACGCTCCTGGCGATTAGCAGACGACGCACCATGACTCGATGACGTCACTAAAGGTAGACGCGGCAAACTCCCGCCGGACAATAGCACGTAAACACAGGCAATTAACATATTTATTGAAGAATTTTGGGTGTTTCTGTTAGATTTCTTTTGCGATATGGTATACACAATACACATGTATCATTTATGGGAGCAGCAAGAAAGCTGTGCCTTTCCAGAAGAGTTTGCATACGTATCCGACCAATATGACCACGATAAATGTGTAGGGAATGTTGATGCGTCGGACAGATTGGAATGGAGAGCCATCGCAATGGGATGAAGGTGGGGAAACGGGTGTGTCTGATAGATTTCTTTTGCGATATGGTATACACAATACACATGCATCCTTTATGGGTGCAGCAAGAAAGCTGTGCCCTTCCAGAGAAGTTTGCACACGTATCCGACCGATATGACCACGAAAAAATTGCATAAAATGTTGGTGCGTACGACATATTGGAATGGAGAGCCATCGCAATGGGATGAAGGTGTGGAAGCGTGGGTGGATGTTGGTGTTGGTGGTAGGGGAGGCGGTAGCAGAGTGGTTAGCGTCTCCGAGTGGCGTTCTCGGTATAATATAATATTAGTATGATAATATCTCTTAATGTATTTAATTCTGCTATCATTAAAGAAAGGACATTTGAATAAATAATGAATTTCATCTCCTATATCATTGCTATCACATAAGGTACAACTTCTCTCCTCCAAGTCAATATTGCTATACCTACCTGTAACTATAGGTAATCTATGATTTCCACACTTAAACATACATATACTGGTGGAGTATTGCTTGGGAAGAACTAACAAATAATTTTGTAACTAAATCTGTGGTCATCATTCTGTAGTTTATACATGCTAAATTACTATGCAATTCCTCTGACCATTTTTGTTTGTGTATATGGGAAGTACTTAATCTAAATGAATTTTTCAGCCAGTTGCCATTAATATTTACATCCTGATTAAATAAGTTTGAAATTCCATTAAAGTTTGATAGTTTAATTATCTGTTCTAGCCATGGGGACTTATAGATATCTAAGTCATACATATTTTTGATAAATTTGTATAGAATATTTGAAATCTTACTTTCATTACCATTAGCAATTTGATACCAAAAATTTATCTTCTTGTTTTTCTATTGATTCTGAGGGCTTACTAAGTCCTGTTTCACCATATAACATGCAAGTTGATGTAGATTTATTTAACTTTAGAATCCTCTTAAGAAAAGAATTACAGGTTACATTTAATTGATTATTATTTTCAAAGCCCCATAATATTTCACATCCATATTACATAATTGGTAGCATTAGTTTTTCATATAAATCTAAGCAAATGTCCACTGGTAAGTCCAATCTGCTAATTTTACTCAATAACCAATTAGTGGCTCTCTTAGAATTAGTAATTTGCTTATTTTTCACTCCATAAAAAATACCAATATCATTTAAAGTCGTGCCCAAATACACATAATCATCGACGACCTCAATATAATTATCTCCAAACATAAATGTCTTAAATCTATTAATTTTCCCTTATGAAAACACAATTACTTTAGTTTTTGCAGTATTTACCTCAAGTGACCATTTGCTACAATATTCGTGAACTGCATTTAAGGCACATTGTAGCTGTTTTGCATTTTCTGCTATAACAATGGTATCATCTGCATATAACAAACAGTATAAATTAAAGTACATTTCAATGTCACTAAATTCCATAACTTTTTCTGAAATAAGAGGTAGGCCAACAAATTTGGTACTAATATAATCTTTAAAATCATTAAAGTAAATTGAGAACAGTAATGGAGACAAGTTTTCACCTTGCCTGACACCAAGATTACATGGGAAATATAAATAATTTGAATTGCCACCTCCTACACATAATTTTGCATTACTGTACAAACTACGCAATACCTGCAAAAATTTTCCAATGATGTTTGTATTTAGTAATTTCATCCATAAGTGTGACCTGTCTACATAGGCAAAAGCCTTTCGATAGTCAATGAAAGCACAAAATAGTTGTTTTTTATGTGTTACATAAAAATGGATTAAGGTATGCAAAACAAATATATGGTCCAACGTGCTATAATGTTTTCTGAAACCTGCTTGTTCTTCTCCTAATAATTTTGCCTCAGATAAGTAATCGAATATCCGTGAATTTATTACTGACGTAAAAAGTTTTCCTAAACAGCTAAGTAATGTTATTCCTACCCTACAGCTATCGACATCATTAATATTTCCTTTATTTTTGTAAAGAGGTTTAATTAACCCTATGGTCCAGTCTGTAGGCATAATGGCACAATTCATTATAATATTAAAAATAATTACTATAACAGGCAATAATTGTGTTGGGCAATTTTTTTAAAATTCATTTAAGATATTGTCAACTCCAAGTGATTTACTGTTTTTCAGTTTTGATACATGAATCCTTATCTCATCAACTGTAAACTCTCGATTAATAGTTTAATTATTCAAATTCACATCACATACACTTGGGTCCGATACATCATCTACTACTTCTCTGAACTGGTTGCTAATTTCCTTAAAATGTGCTTGAAAAGTTTCTAAAGATATGTTTCCGTCAACAAATTAGTTTTTTTGTCAATAATTATAAGATTCCAGTAATCCTGTGGATTCTTAGTTTTAAGAGACCTTAGCTTTTGATGTAGTTCTTCATCATACAATCGATTTGCTTTTCTGATAATTCTCTTGTGTCGTTTTCCTTCATGTCGTAAAATGTCCCTTGACTCTTATTAAGTCTTAAGTCATACTTTTCTTTACAGAACGCTTACACTTCAGATATTTCTTCTTTGATTTTCTACATGTCTTGTCAAACCATGGCTTGTTAACACATTTCCTGGAAGGTACTTTAGCTTTCATATCAGTTTCCTTGTACATATCTGTAGCTCTGGCTGGCTGGATAAACACTGCTCGTAACTCACTGGTTATATCCTCAATAATTAATTGACGAAATTCGTTTAGGTTTTCCAACTTTTGAATTTTCTCTAAGTCGAATGCATTGATATATTGTTCCTTATGTTTTGAATTCCATCTACATTTCACTTGATGTGTTGGGTTTTTCACCATATCTCTTATGAAGTTGGAGTTCTTCTGTTGACTTACATATTTATCATTCTTTAGAGTAATAGTAATAATTATTGGGTTATGTTTGTTAGAGATCTAGGGGTCAAAATTGTCAACACAAAACATTATTTGTATGTATGGAAAAATACTAGTTGAACAAATGGCATAGTCTATCACACTAGTGTCATCATAGGTTGCAGCACCAACGTACTTATCTCCACCAATTCTTCCATTTACTATTTTAAGGTCATGACACCGACAAAGCTCAATTAATTTCTTGCCGTTATTGTTTATCTTAGTATCGACAGAATATATGTTACTCGGTACCCCTAAAGAGAAAAAGTAATCCTTTGGTATGCAACTTTCATTTAATAAACTAAAGTCTTCTTTGTCAACTTAATCATCACTAAGAAAATCATATAAAGTCCCTGTACGACTGTTGAAATCGCCAACCATAACAAGTGGTAGATCATATTTACTCAATATTGTACAATGTACAGTCTAAGACAAAAGTCATGTCATGAATTTTGGTTAAGACATCTGGTAAATGGCTAACCTTTCGGTGCTGTCTGCCGTATGTCATACGAACGGTTGGTAGAACTGTCATAAGTGCTTCGATCTCAACACAAGCCATACGTCATAATAGTTCGTATCCTCACGAGTAAATGTTTTAGGATTCATTACCAGGAGTGTTAAAAGCAGAAGTGCTGAGGTAATTATAAAGCACTGATTGAACATGGGTTTGGTAAGCCAGTCTCAGGGGTTCGGCTGAGGCTCTCCGAAACACATTGCGATTTTCCTATTATTATTAACTCCCTCAGCTGTTGAGGCTCGTTTCGCACAAGGCCCCCCGCCCCCCCCTTATAACAATCCTGGATTCAGCCCTGTATTCCACTTTCTTTTTAAGCACCTATATACGCCACTGCTTCTGAGTCCTTCCTTCCTTCATATTATTATCCAAATATACTATTGAATTTTGAAGCAATATTTCTAGATTTTTTTATTTTTTTATTATTTTTATTTATATTCCTGCATGTGACTAGCTCTCTCCATACTCCTGCCGGTGATGTATGTGGCCTTCAATGGCTCAGGTGTAAAGATGAAATGTCCTGGCGATCATTGCTGGGCCGAATATACTTCGCATTCCACATCGATTAATATGAAACCTCAACGCAGTAAATCTATTGAACCTTTGAAATACCCTTGGTTTGTTTTAGACATTGTCTCATCGGCGGCAGATATGAAGCTTTGAACCCTTATCTGAATAGTAGCTTAAGGGATTCAGGCTTGCCAACCACGAGCATGTAAACTGCGTTAGGGTTTTCATAATGTTTCAAGAGCTACATTTCATATTCGGACAAAACCGTGACACGACTTTTGTCTTAGACTGTACATATATACAAAGCAAGGCTATCAAATAAATCATTAGAATGATATTTCGAAGCTTCATGGGGAATGTAAACACAACTTAATATAAACTGGTTTTCTACTTTGATCCAAAGAGCAGAGTCCCATAACATACTAGTGTCAACAATCTGTTCAACAATACTTGTATACCTTTCTGACACAAAAATGTTAACACCATGCACTCCTGGATAAGGATACTTCTTAATATTATGATCTAGACTGAAGCACACGAAGCCGTCAAGATCGAAAGTCGATTTAATCTTAATTTCTGACACATAAACAATCAAAATTACTTTTAAATATTCTTCAAATACACCATTTTTACACTTACCTTTGAAGCCACATACATTTACGCAACATATCTTAATGGAGCGTTCAGGTCCGGTCATTGTTTTGTCAGGCTGGGGGTCGCAGATTTCCTACTTCGCATCTAGGAAGGCTTCAAGCTTTGCTTCATACCATCCTAGCTTGTAGAGGTCATCTGGTGTCTCGAAAACTTTCTTCACATCCGAACCATTTTCTTTTACCAGAGCGTAGATTTTCACATCAATTGTCCAGGACTTGCTAGTAATCGGGTCCTTTCGAATCTCGTACTGTAGGTTTCTACTCATCTTCGTTAAATCTTCTTCGATGTATATCCCATGCTGCAATCTTTTCTTATTCTTAAGGAGTTGAACCCTCTTGTCACGCCTGGCGAATTGCACGATGATCGGGTTTGGTTTGTTGTTGTCCCTCGTAATTCCGATTCTGTGGCTGGTACTGATATCATTCCTCGTCAGCTCCACTCCGATGTCATTTGCAACCTTGATCATAATTTCATTAGTGTCTTCATTCTGTTCATATTTTATGCCTCGTATCCTGATGTTATCTCGCCTGGTGTACTGCTCCATTCTCTCCAGTTGGTACGACTGCTGCTTCAACTGCCGCTTCATGTTCGGAACAGTAGCATATTTTTGAGTCTTAAATTCCCTTATAAGCTTATCAGACATGATAGTGACAGCTTGGGTTACTTCGGATGTAATACTCTGCACAATTAGAGGCTGTAAGGCTTTTATTACCTCAGTAACGATGGTAGCAACACCATGATCTACACCACCAGACGCACCACCTTGACTTCTGGTCTGAATCTTGTCTACACCTTTCTCTGGTTTTTGTCTGTCCATACAATCACTTATTGCTTTCTCTACTTGGTTAGAGATTAAGTAACCAAGATCACTTCCATAATCAGGCTCCTTTCCCGCCATGACAGACTGTTCCAGCGTTTTGCGCACAGCTCAAAAACAAGGAAAGAAGCACTTGTTCACTCCTCGCGGTTCAGTCAGATGCTTCACCAACGTTGCTATGGATACGTTGTTATGGATCAGTGCGCATGCGCAAAACTGGGCTCAGGACTTGATAGAGGGCTATAGCCAAGCAGCTCTATTTCAGCCTGGATATTTTGGCTAAGTCCAACAACACTGTTTTTCACCTATAGCACTTAGGTCTTCCAGCACTTTTTATGCACCTTTTGACAGACTTTCTATGCTTCCCAAGGTATCCTTAGCAGAAAAAACTTCCAAAAATGAAGAGCACTTCAACAGGTGTTGTTTTGCTTACAGCGCGCCATGACAGTCTCTGGGTGTTGGGGGATGTGGGTGGGTGTTGGGGATGAAGTAAGGTGAATAATGGCAGATTCATGAAGGCCTCCATCATCCCCCTCTTTCTCTCTCTCTCTCGGTGAAACACCTCTTGTGACGTCATCAGTAATATGCGTGAGGCGGCTGGAACGGAATTTTGATTCCCTATTAGCGTACTGGTTATATATTATATGTATGTGTTAATCGATACTAATACAGGATGTCTGAGTGTCTGTGTGTCTTGTACCGGCGCCTGTCGTGCTGAGTTACAGCCACCTTTTGATGACATTATGCTGACCCAAGCAGCCACGCCATCCCATCCTGATGACGTGCATAGCCTGGTCTTGGGAAGCCCGACGTAAACACTTCGCTCACCGGCTCACCGGAACAACAGCTTCCGGGTAGCTTTCCTCATATGCTGCAACTAGCCGGAGAGAGGACAGAACACAGAGAGCTACTGGAGACGCGTAACAGAGCGCTCCAACTCACGACACACCTTCCTGTGTGTCTGTGTGCACTCCACACCCGAGAGGTGTGTGAGTGCCTTGTCACGACATTAACAGTTCTGGCTCTGTCTATTAGACATTAGTTTCATTGGCCGTTACTTAACGAACTGCGTGACATTATTATTGTATAAATCTCACAGTGTACAGATTTGTATATATATCTTGTAATTATTGTTCTGGTACTTACTGATTGACAAGCCTTATAAAACAACCGCTCGACCACTTTTATTCAACTACCATCTGAAGTGTCTGGCTAGGACGGTATACGCCTACCCATCAACTTTGCACTTCTGAGGCAATCAACCCCTACTGTGTCACCAACAGTTGTAAGTATTCTTACTCGGGTTGACCCCTGTTACCTGTAACAACACACAGATAAGGGTAACATCCCGCGCTTTTTACAAAAGTCGTGTTTTATGGAAATAAGTCGTGGAAATGAACTATTTGTGTGGATTAGGTGTTTTGAATGAACATTCAACATATCTATGCAAATAAAACTTGGTCTGGACAATTACTTTAATTATATTTTCTATGCCTTTTTATATATTTCAACTTATCATAAGACATGCGTGACTTAGATTGAATTTTAAGGCTATAATAATTGATTTGTTAGGTAGTACTACAATTCGTATTTATGTACTTTAGTGATTATGAAGAAAAAAATATATATATATATATATATATATATATATATATATATATATATATATATATATATATATATATACATATATATATATATATATATATATATATATATATATATATAGAGAGAGAGAGAGAGAGAGAGAGAGAGAGAGATATATATATATATATATATATATATATATATATAGAGAGAGGAGAGAGAGGAGAGGAGAGAGAGAGAGAGAGAGAGAGAGAGAGAGAGAGAGAGAGAGAGAGAGAGAGAGAGAGAGAGAGAGAGAGAGGAGAGAGAGAGAGAGAGAGGAGAGAGAGAGAGAGAGAGAGAGAGAGAGAGAGAGAGAGAGAGAGAGAGAGATTTTTTATTGATATATTTATTGCCCTTTTATTCAGATATCACAATTATCATACATAGATATAATGATCACAAACCCTGGTCCATTTGAGACGAAGCTCTTGAAGAGAGAGGGGAGAGAGAGAGAGAGAGAGAGAGAGAGAGAGAGAGAGAGAGAGAGAGAGAGAGAGAGAGAGAGAGAGAGAGAGAGAGAGAGAGAGAGAGAGAGAGAGAGAGAGAGAGAGAGAGAGAGAGAGAGAGAGAGAGAGAGAGAGAGAGAGGAGAGAGAAGAGAGAGAGAGAGGAGAGAGAGAGAGAGAGAGAGAGAGAGAGAGAGAGAGAGAGAGAGAGAGAGAGAGGAGAGAGAGAGAGAGAGAGAGAGCGGAGATGTCCTTCTTGTTGGAGATTTGAAAATGGCCACCATTATGGTGTTAAAGGGGAGTAGTAATGATGTCATGTAGTGAAGATGGCTCTACCCAGTTGTAACGTGCAGTTTTGTAGTGGGGATGATGTGATTGGTGGTTTTGATGATACGAGTAATCTGTAGGCTACACATATCGAACATTATATGAGTGCACCAATCAGCTGCCCCGTAGAACATGGGAGGGGATGCAGGGGGCGTGGCCTCCTTAGTGCATTTTGACCATCTATCTATATTAATAAAAGCGAAAGTGTGTCTATCTGTGTGTGTGTGTGTGTGTGTGTGTGTGTGTGTGTGTGTGTGTGTGTGTGTGGTATAGGTTCCGGCCCCCGTGGTGCAATCCCATCATATGGCACATTTTTGGAACCGGGTTGACCAGGGGAAGGTTGTAAGCCCACTTATGAGTTGATCCGATCACTTTTTTTTTTTTTTTTAGCAGCCTATTAGCGAGAATTGTGAAAAAAAGTGGGTTGCGAAAATTGAGGAAACCTTGATGGAGGGTGATGGGTAATGGGTGAGTGAATGGGTGGGGTGATGGGTAATGGGTGTGGGGTGATGGGTGAGTGAATGGGTGGGGGGTGATGGGTGATGGGTGAGGGAATAGATGGGGAGTGATAGGTAATGGGTGAGTGAATGGGTGTGTGGTGATGGGTAATGGGTGAGTGAATGGGTGGGGGTGATGGGTAATGGGTGAGTGAATGGGTGGGGGGTGATGGGTGATGGGTGCGGGAATAGATGGGGAGTGATGGGTAATAGGTGAGTGAATGGGTGTGTGGTGATGGGTAATGGGTGAGTGAATGGGTGTGTGGTGATGGGTAATGGGTGAGTGAATGGGTGGGGGGTGATGGGTGATGGGTGAGAGAATAGATGGGGAGTGATGGGTAATGGGTGAGTGAATGGGTGAGGGGTGATCGGTAATGGGTGAGTGAATGGGTTTCATGATTTCAGGAAAGCTAGAAGGGGTTATCTGGAGAGTCTGTGTTTGGTGGGCCGAAGGCCCACCAATAGCCCTCCGCAGGAGCTAGCCACAAAGTTCGCCCGGAGGGCGGCTTTGCGGCTAGTAATAATATAAGCGAAAGTGTGTGTGTGTGTCTGTGTGTGTGTGTGTGTGTGTGTGTGTGGTGTAGGTTCCGCCCCCCGTGGCGCAATCCCATCATATGGCACATTTTTGGAACCGGGTCGAGCAGGGGAAGGTTTTAAGCCCACTTATGAGATGATCCGATCATTTTTTTTTTTTTTAGCAGCCTATTAGCGAGAATTATGAAAAAAAGTGGGTTGCGAGAATTGAGGAAACCTTGATGTAGGGTGATGGGTAATGGGTGAGTGAATGGGTGGGGTAATGGGTAATGGGTGTGGGGTGATGGGTGAGTGAATGGGTGGGGGGTGATGGGTGAGGGAATAGGTGGGGGGTGATGGGTAATGGGTGAGTGAATAGGTGTGTGGTGATGGGTAATGGGTGAGTGAATGGGTGGGGGTGATTGGTAATGGGTGAGTGAATGGGTGGGGGGTGATGGGTAATGGGTGAGTGAATGGGTTGGGGGTGATGTGATTTCAGGAAAGTTAGAAGGGGCTATCTGGAGAGTCTGTGTTTGGTGGGTCGAAGGCCTACCAAACACAGGTGGTGGGCCGAAGGCCCACCAATAGCCCTCCGCAGGAGCTAGCCAAAAAGTCCGCCCGGCCGCAAAGTACGCCCGGCCTCCGGGCGGACTTTGCGGCTAGTATTAAATAAAATAGACTACAGATGAGGCGATGAAGCAGGATTCCACTAATCATACGAATCCAGAAAGCTCGTGGGCGGGCATTGGCGTGGACAGCAACAGGAATAATGAGGCGTGCTCAATGATGAAAGGCACAATAGGTTCTTGTATAAACGTACCCAACTCGCGTTGACGTGCTTTTGTCACTTCGTGCCGGAGGAAGCATGTTGTCATGGAGAGTGTAGTGCAGAAGCGCAGGATATAATATAATAAGTCAGGGAGCGGCGAAGCGTGACCTGGTGCCAAGCCAATGAACGCGAAAAAAATGTTTGCCATGTGGTCAGGATGAAGCTTGTTACCACGTGGAGGTAAACAGCAGTACCTACACAGGAAAGAATCACACACAAGACATGGACATTAGACCATCGTACCTGTTGTTACCAATATGCAGTAGCGTGGAAAGACCGCTACAACGGTCCTACCAACTAGAGTACCTCTATTATCTTATAGAGGTACTCTATTACCAACCACCGTTGCCATTAATGATGTGGTAGTGTGGAAGAGGCCGAGCGGGGACCAAGTGCAGGCGCGTGGGTGGTAGGTGCTGGCCTTGGTAGTTTTGTTAGGCGTGTATGAGCCTTATAAGCGTGTATGAGCTTAGAGTGCGGAATACTGAATAAAAGGACGATTGGTGTATTTTAATGGTGGTATATTGTTGTAGGTAGAATATACAGTGTATAGGGTTGGTGCAGACGCGAGGCGTTCGTCTGTCGCACCACTCCGCACAGGACTTAAGAGTGTAGTGGTGGCCGTCAGCCGTGACCTGACCAAGTCACTCTACTCCCGCAGGCGAGGATAAAAGGTCGCCAGGAATAGCCTATGAATCACTACGATACTAATATAATAATTATTATTAATACACCTTTTTACTCTCAAATTAAAACAACTGAACTTCAAATTAAAACAATTGAACTTCAAATGTATACAATTGAACTTTAAATTAAAACAAGTGAATCTCAAATTAAAACAAATGAAGTTTAAAATAAAACCACTTAAGTTTAAATTATTACAACTTAAGTTCAAATTAAGACCACTGAAGTTTAAATTAAAATAACTGAACTTCAAATTTAAATAACCGAACTTCAAATTAAAATAATTGAATTTCATATAAAAAAAAAAAAAAAAAAAAAAATTTTGAAATATATTTGTTTTATTTTGAGGTACCTTTGTTCTAATTTGAGATTGAAAAGGTGTATCATGAAAACCCCCAGAAAAGTAACATATTTCTTCTTGCAAAAGTTTTTTTCTTTACCAGAGTGCCACCATCAAAGGGAAAAGAGGGAAACAAATATTTATGACAAGATATACCATTTTATTAAGTATTTTTACACTGTATACAACATATATAAAGCAACACAGGATGAAGTAACGTATATCTATTTTGTGTATGTTAGTACACATACTGCAGTTATACAAAAGGAAACAAAATTTACATGATATGAATGGATATTACCTGTATGTCAATATAAAAAAAGAGTGAAAGCAAAGTATGATGCATTATGTAATGGTCATTTATTTTGTCTGTACACAAAATTACATAAAAAATGACATTCAGTTATCACCTAATTGCAAATCCTGCAGATGCATCACACCAGCAAAATGTTTTTTAATATGGTTGCAAGTTCTCAGACAGCATTGGTGTGATGGTTGAAATGACATTATCAATGCTGCATTCTAAGTACTGCATTCGATAATCTATCTGTGTCATACCCAAGGTTGAGTGTTCATAGTAGCAAAATTAGCTGCCAGATCGCGCTTCATAGCGGCTTTCATGATGATCCAACTCTCTTCTATGGAGTTTAATGGAGCACCTTCTATGGAGTTTAATGGAGCACTGAATGTAATTTTTTATGTAATTTTGTGTACAAACAAAAGAAATGTAGTAAAAGAGTACCTGTATCCTGTCACATACACTAGGTTAATTAAATTACAAGGTCATTGCATAAATCATAGCATTTCGTTGACGCCCAAGTATAATCCTCAAGGCCTCATTTTGCAACAGTTCGATTCTGTTCACCCTTCTCATCCCCAAAACTGACAAGCATGTTGCAGCATAGTCAATTATCGACCAAACAGTACGGATATACATCATACGTAGGATTGGTAACCCAACACCACGTCCTGAGTAGGACAAAGCACGCAGTGGCACTAGTCTGCCCGGACATAAGGCTTCAATATGTCTCAATTCAGCATTCTTTACATATCTTTTTATTATAACCTACATTCATACCCAAATACTTGTATGCTAGTACTCTTTCAAGTTCCTTAACATTTAATGTCAGTGAAATATTTTTGTGGTTCCTACACTGATATTTTGTACTCACCTCATTAACAACAAGCCCTAGTGAAACGCAATTATGACTTAATTGATTCAGAGATACCTGCATATTTGCCACACCAGAGGACTGTGTGCATACATATATCGTCTGCATATATTATAGGCTTAACACCATAAGGATACCCATCCTTCGAAATTATATTGATTAAAACATTAAATAGTGTGGGACTGAGAACACCTCCTTGGGGAGTTCCTAGCTCAAAATGTCGAACAACAGAAAATTTCCCTTCATACCAAACCCTTGCACCTCTTTCACTAAAAATAGTGAGATATCCAACCCAGCATC
>JACEEZ010019715.1:75000-77500 GCA_016584305.1 Chionoecetes opilio
TCAATACATGGGTCCGAAGGGCCCACAAGCACTTGTTCTTATCTACTACTGTAACTATATGTTGAACTAAACCTTCACATAATGTGTCAACATCGTGTGGGTGATATTGACTATAACAATCAGTCAACTGATTAACAAAATCAATCCTGTTTTTACTGGTAATTGCATATCGCACTCTTCTATGTTTGGCAAATGTTTTTCCAGGGGTAACTCAACATATAACGCAACATGACCAATTAGTAACTCAGAAACTACTTCACATTTACCCTCCAGACCTTGAGTGTTAAACAGGCACGCATGATTAATTAATTTATGATTCATTAATCCTCCCTCCCTGCAAGTGCGTGGGTGAGTCATCCCCAAGTAAACGCACGTCATCATAGTCATTAAGGAACTGGTGCCAAACAGTATCATTCCAGTTCCTGCTGCCCGTGGAATCCAGTGCATCATGCCTGGCATTTAAATCCCAAACCATCACAGTAGGGTCACGAAACACTGAATCCGGTAAGTGTTCAAACCTTAGTGAATTCTGGCTCACATAAATATTACCCAAAGTAAGGCAACCTGCAGCAAGGCTGAGTTTAACTACAATGCACTCAATTCCATCATGTTACTGTAGATTCCACCATGTTTCCCAGGTGGTGACACCAACTCAACTGGTATACTTCGTTTAACATACACAACCATGCCTCGAACACCTTCACCTGCCGAGTGAATGCAATGTTGATAATTACGGAGTGGCACAAGAATGCCATCCCGATCCAGTGTTTCCTGCAATGCCACCACATCAGTATAATTATGCAACAAATAACAATGCAGGCCAGTCATCCGAGCACCAAGGCCATTTACATTCCAGGATTATACATTTGAAAGTATTTATGTTTGTTCCCATTGCTGCACTATTTCCATTATCACCTTGATTAAATCAGACCCTTGCATCTCATCACCCAAAAACACAGCCTTTTTAGCGAGAAACTCGTTCAACATACCAATAAGTGAAGTGATTTTTTATTTAGGTTTCACCAATCTCCTCTCAGCTCCGTTTTCTGTTGTAGACTCCTGCAGCCCCCCTTGTCGCTCTTCAAATTTTCGGAGTCATTCCTGCAGCTTCCTATTGTCTGCCTCCAGTTTGGTGATGCAAACTACCAGGCACCTGAGAGCATCATTATTCTCCACATCGTCGTCCACATTCCTCTGTCGCAGAGAAGGCAACATAGCTTGGTGTTGGGGGCTCTTTTCTGGCGTCGACGGTGGTGCTGCCTCCACAAACGCAGCAGCCGCTGCACCTGTCACATCCCGCCTGCTGGCCCTGCTAGGAGTCCAGTACTTAAGCATTGTTTGCATTCCACTATCAGCGGCCTGCTTATGAGGTCGAGTCGTACGTTTCGGTACATCATGTGAAGCAGGCACTGACACTGTCACTGCTGATGCCTATTCTTGAGCATTCAGTGCAGGGAACCACGCATTCCTCTCAAGTGGTTTTGCAGACATAAACTGTCTCGTAGCTTCATTCGGAATTTCCTTGACTGCACTCGTAAACGGGGGTCTTTTCGCACACTTTGCAGAACCTGCGTTATGGGTCTGATCACAGTTACAACACTTAGGTGGAATCATCACAGCCTCCGGATTCTTCTCAGCACAATCTTTACTGCTGTGCTTGCCACTACAAAAACGACATACTGTGCCAAGCCTTATGGTCATACCTACAGCAATTAAAGCACATAGGAGGCAACTCCACATATTTCCTCACTCTCCTCCAACCCTTTCCTGTCACCCAGATGCGATCTGGAACCACACCCTTAATAAGTGCCACAACACTTGCCTTCTCTTGTTTGTTAAACACGTGACGCTTGGCCCAACTCGCAGTAACCTCACTGGTCAGCAACAACTCAGGGTCTAGTTCCTATCATAGAGCGCTATGAATACTTTGGTAATTTTTTAAAACTTAACAAGGTCAACAAGGACAGTATCTTGAAACCCAACTGACGTCAGGTAGCCCACCGCGGCTTGCCCCTCCACAGTCACAAACGGCCGATTCACTCCCTCCTTCAACAACGGGTGGAACTCACGATGCTTCACAGCCAACCGCGCTGCCCACACTCTCTTCTGGGATAGGTTAAAAGCTGCTATAGCAAGAGATGAGATGTGAGACTATATATATATATATATATATATATATATATATATATAGAGAGAGAGAGAGAGAGAGAGAGAGAGAGAGAGAGAGAGAGAGAGAGAGAGCGAGAGAGGAGAGAGAGAGAGAGAGAGAGAGAGAGAGAGAGAGAGAGAGAGAGAGAGAGAGAGAGAGAGAGAGAGAGAGAGAGAGAGAGAGAGAGAGAGAGAGAGAGAGAGAGAGAGAAGAGAGAGAATATAAATATATACATATATATATATATATATATATAATATATATATATATATATATATTATATATATATATATATATATATATATATATATATATATATATATATATATTATATATATATATATATTTATT
>JACEEZ010019715.1:82500-120000 GCA_016584305.1 Chionoecetes opilio
TACCTGTGGTAATGCAACTAGTTCATGATGCTGTAATAGCCGGTCACCCGGGAAAGGAGCGTACTCTTTCTGCGGCCCGCACAAGTTATTTTTGGCCTAAACTGCGGTTAGATATTGACGAATATGTGGATAAGTGTGTGAAATGTGCTAAGCATAAGGGTACGGTGCCAAAGACAGCACCAATTTTGGAATATCCACCTCCTGAGCGTCCCTGGGACATTGTTGCTATTGATATATTACAGCTTCCTTCTAGTCGTCAAGGGTCTAGGTACCAGTTAGTATGTGTTGATCACTTCTCAAGGTATGTTGTTCTAGCCCCTGTGATGGATAAAACTGCCAAAGCTATTGCGCACGCTCTGATCGCCAACATATTTTGTCCATACTCAACTCCGCGAGTTTTAATGAGTGACAATGGCGCGGAATTTAAAAATGCGCTTCTTAATGAAATCTGTGGGCAGTTCAACATCTAACAAGCATTCACGGTAACTTATCACCCTGCCAGTAACGGTTTAGTTGAGCGTGCGAACAGGAAAGTCCTGGAAGCTTTGCGCCCAGTTGTTGGTGGCTTACTTGATAGTTGGGAAGATTAGTTACCCCATGTTCCTGCATGCGTTAATTGCAATATTTGTGAGTCGACAGGTCAAACTCCTTATTTTTTTATTTTTGGTATGGAGAAAAGACACCCGTATGACTTGCTTAGTAGTCCTCAAAAACCTGTGTATAATGTTGATGTAAGTGTCATATTAAGGTTTTCTCGGACTTATATTCCGGTGTCAGAGATAAATTACATGTTTCTAAGACTGCTATGTGCTCACAAAAACACCGGCGCTCTTCACCCGTTCAAATCCGAGTTAGTGACTGTTATGATTCGAGTCCCGGAAAGGAACTCTAAATTAGCTCCTAAATTTTTGGGTCCGCGCTTGGTAGTTAATTAAGCAAATCCATGGAAATAAGTTTGATATTTTGGATCCGTGGTACAAATACGTTAGAAGTCATTCACAGTGATCGACTTAAACGGACCAATGCCAAGCCTGATTTATGCTTAGTAGAAACTGCTAAACGTAGCGATGCTACGCGGCTTAAAACTAACAAATCTAATTATCCTGCTGACCAAACTCATGCTTATAATTTGCGAGCACGTAATTGATAGCTTGTCTTTTCATTGCCTTTCTTGGACAGCTCTCATGCATGCTATTTGGTATAGGAATAAATGCCTGAGGATATGGAAGAACTTTGGAAGCATTCAACTAACCAACCTCCTTGCCTTCCTCTATTGATAAACTCATCCATTTAAATTGCATGACTACTACTTGACTTTATTCACTATTATAGTAGATCTTGCCTCTTTCACTAACTCCTTGAGTAATACCTTCAATGCAATTCAATTCGAGCACAACTTGTATAAAGCTTTTACTGTGTTAAGAGCAAGCACTCCCTGTTTGGACTAATTCGGTTAATTTTATTGTAATAACTAACAAACAAATACTAACAAATATGGTTGACGCAGCGCGTGAAAGAGTCACTTCTTTACTTTTGCCTGTTAAGTATTTTATGCATGCCTTGACCTTCGGAAAGAAGAACTACAAGTTGAAACCTTTGTTTGATATAAGTGGTATTAAACACTGTTACCCTCTCCCTGAATCAGTGCTAACGTCAAATGCCGTTGTTAAACATGTTCTTTTCAATCCTAACATGTGTATGCAGTTCACAAAGTAAGAACTGATAATAATAATGAATAATTAAATAATGGAAATGGTTCATTATGGAAATATTTTCTTAAATTTCCTTTTTCAGTGAAGGAATCTGTTATGATACTGAATCAACCAAGTACTGTGGTGTTGATTGATAATTATGATTATACCCAGTATGCTACTGGACGCATGTCTGATTTGGATAGGTGTCGTACATAATATTTGAACCTGTATTTTTGCCCCGCATCTCTCTTTGCCTTCTTGCCTGTAACCAGTGAGGGAATTTGTAAAGTGGTGCTAACTCAGGCAAATGCTTCTCAGGCCTTATCGTTGTGTCCTTACACCCACTTGATTTCACGACCTTTCTTTAACAAAAGTTTCGTCGGACATCTTTATTTCTTCTTTACACAAACATTATATGTGTCTGAAGTATGTCCCGAAGGTGCAGTGTATCAGACAGTTTCCGGTCATTTCGCAATTCTCTTTTCTCTTCTTCTTTTTTTTTTACATCATAAAGGACTGGCCAAGGGCACAACAAAAAAAGGTAACACAAAGCCCGCTTAGTTGCCAGTCCCTATAAAGAAAACAGTTAGATAATAAAAAAAGAGGGGTGGGCCAATTTAGATCCGGAGCTGTCTTGTTACTCTTCTCTTGAAAAGATTGAAGTCGTAGGAAGGTGGAAAAATATAAACAGGAAGAGAGTTCCAGAGTTTACCAGTGAAAGGGATAAAAGAGTAAAGATACTGATTAACTCTTGCATTAGGAAGATGAACATAATAGAGATGAGAATGAGTAGAAAGTCATGTGCAGCGAAGCCGCGGGAAGGGGGGAAGCATGCAGTTAGCAAGTTCAGAAGAGCATTGAGCATGAAAATAATGGTGGAAGATAGCAAGAGAAGCAGCATTGCGGCGGTGATTTAAAGATTGAAGACAGTCAGTCAGAGGAGGGGAGTTGATGAGACGAAACGCTTTTGACTCAACCCTGTTTAAGAGAGCTGTATGAGTGGATCCTCCCCAAACATGTGAGATATACTCCATACATGGGTGGATAAGGCCCCGGTAGAGAGCAAGCAACTGGGAGGGAGAAAAAAAAGGACGCAAACGCCACAGGACACCTAACTTCTTAAAAAATGTTTTAGCAGGAGATGAGATGTGAGCTTTCCAGTTCAGATTTTTAGTAAAGCATGTTCATTGTGGAAGGAGATAGTTGAGTGTCATTGAAGAAAAGGGTACAGTTATCTGGTAGGTTTTGTCGAGTAGATAGGTGATGAAATTGGGTTTTTGAGGCATTGAACAAAACAAGGTTTGCTTTTCCCCAATTGGAACTTATCGAAAGATCAGAAGTTAGGCGCTCGGTGGCATCTCTCCGTGAATCACTTAGTTCCTGTTGAGTTGGACGTCTAATAAGCGACGTTGAAAAATGCTGGGTAGAATCATCAGCATAGGATGGATAGGGCTTTGAGTTAGACTTAGAAGATCATTAATGAATAATAGAAAGAGAGTGGGTGATAGGACAGAACCCTGGGGAACACCACTATTGATAGATTTAGGAGAAGAACAATGTCCATCTACAGTAGCTGCAATATAATGGTTTGAAAGGAAACTTAAGATGAAGGTACAGAGAGAAGGATAGAAACCGAATGACGGTAGTTTGGAAATTAAAGATTTGTGCCAGACTCTATCAAAAGCTTTTGATATGTCAAGGGCAACAACAAAAGTGTCACCGAAACCCCTAAAGGAGGATGACCAAGATTCAGTTTGGAAAGCTAGAAGATCGCCAGTAGATCGCCCGTGACGATCTACGTGACGTGACGGGAAACTGTACTGACGATCAAATAGAAGATTGTGAGCAGATAGATGCTTAAGAATCTTCTTATTAAGTATAGATTCAAAAGTTTTAGAATGGCAGGATATCAAAGCTATAGGATGGTAGTTTGAAGGATTAGAACGGTCACCCTTCTTAGGAAGAGTTTGGATGTGAGCAAACTTCCAGCAAAAAGGAAAGGTGGAAGTAGATAGACAAAGACGGAAAAGTTTGACCAGGCCGGGTGCAAGCACAGAAGCACAATTCTTGAGAACAATAGGAGTGACTCCGTCAGAACCGTAAGCCTTCCGAGGATCTAGGCCAGAAAGGGCAAAGAAAGCATCATTACGAAGGATCTTAATAACAGGCATAATATAATCAGAGGGTAGAGGAGAAGGAGGATCAAGCCCTTCATCAACCAGAGTGGAATTTTCAGCAAAGGTTTGAGCGAAGAGTTCAGCTTTAGAAACAGATGAGACAGCTGTGAAGCCATTTGGGTGAAGCATAGGAGGGCAAGATAAAAAAGAAAAATTGTTAGAGATGTTATTAGCTAGATGCCAGAAGTCACGAGAGAAACTCGATTCAGAAGGTTTTTGACATTTTCTATGAATGAAGAAGTTTTTGGTAAGTTGAAGTAAAGATTTGGCATGAATACGGACAAAAATATATAAGGCATGAGTTTCAGGAGATGGATGGTTACGGTACCGTTTGTGAGCCGCCTCTCTATCTTGGACAGCATGAGAACAAGCAGAGTTAAACCAAAGTTGACGGGTTTTAGGATTAGAGAAAGTGTATGGAATGTACGCCTCCATCCTAGAGATTATGACCTCAAGTATGCGCTCTGCATAATGAGATGGGTCTCTGACATGGAAGCAGTAATCATTCCTTTGAAATTCAGAGTATTACTACCTTAGGTCCTCCCACTTAGCTGAGTTGAAATGCCATAAACACCTCCGCTTAGGTGGGTCCCGAGGCGGCACCGGAGCGACAGGACAGTTTACAGAAATAAGATTGTGATCGGAGGAACCCAACGGAGAGAATAGTTTCACAGAGCAAGCAGAAGTGTTAGTAGTTAGGAAAAGATCAAGATTGTTGGGCGTGTCTCCAAGGCGGTTAGGAATACGGGTAGGGACGGTAGGGTGCTGCACCAGCTGCTCTAGGTCTTGGAGGATAGAAAAGTTGTAGGCTTGTTCACCAGTTTGGTCAGTGAAAGAAGATGATAGCCAATGCTGGTGGTGAACATTGAAGTCCCTATGAATGGAAATTTCTGCTAAAGGAAAATGCGATGAGATGTGCTCCACTTTTGATGTTAAATAGTCGAAGAATTTTACATAGTCCGAGGAGTTAGGTGAGAGATATACAACACAGATAAATTTAGTAAGAGAGTGACATTGATGTCGAAGCCAGATGGTAGAAAATTCGGAAGAT
This sequence comes from Chionoecetes opilio, assembly GCA_016584305.1. NCBI lineage: Eukaryota > Metazoa > Arthropoda > Malacostraca > Decapoda > Majidae > Chionoecetes > Chionoecetes opilio. The sequence continues at coordinate 87,423 of JACEEZ010019715.1, forward strand.
TCAAGACCGTGGGCACGAGAGCATGTGCTGTCGTTGCGCACATACACGCAACAGCCAGCTTTGGATTGAAAATGAGAATAGACAGTAGGAGGAGACAGAAAAAGGACTGCTGTCAGTGCTCACAGACAACTGGGTTTTGTTGAAGAAAAGAAGATGAGGTTTATAGGAGGAGAGATGATGTTCCACAGATTGAAAGTTAAATCTAAGACCGCGAATGTTGCAGAAGTTTAATGAGAGAAAGATAGAGGAGGTATCAAGACACCTCGAGTCGTCACCATGAAAACCGTTCGACCTGGGGATATTTGTGACCTCCCCAGTAAGGGACTTAATAGGGAGCTTTCTATTTGCGCTCTGACTATTTGAATACCTTTCCTGAAAATCTGCACGAAGGATTTGTAGTTAATCTCACTACTCGACTTTTCCCTATTGACAGCTTGAAGTATATACATTTTTCAAGCATTAGATATGTCACTAATACCATTTATGAGCTTACATTATCTAATTTCTCAGAATTGGAAACTGCCGTACATGACTCTTTACCTGTCTACCTTAACCCAGCTGTTCATTTTCCTTCCATGGTTATGCCAATCATAATCATCATCATCATAGTAATTCCACTTTTCTTTGTTGTTAGGAAGGCCCTAAATTTTTATGTTCTCCTGAAGGACAATATCCGACAAAATCAGGTGAATACATGATTGTAACATGTTAGGTACATGTCTCTAGGATGGCGCGAGGACGCACTGGGTAGGTGACCGAGCGATGTTGGCTTTATAGGCACATATGTTTATCCCTATATGTAGCTACATCTCATGTATGCACCTTTTTCTGCTAATAATTTCCATGTTATAAGATTATTCCTATGACGTGTCAAGCTCATGCCACGTCACCTGCCACAGCTACCAGATGGCAGCATATCACGGATACTGCCACACCCTAGCCAGCGAGGGCATTCCCTACCTGCCACACCCTGCCTCGCCCTGTGGAGGAACCAGACACCAAGACGCCAGAGAGCTGTAAACATTTGGTGTGTGTGGACGTGGATCCGTGAACATTATGTGTGGTAGATACCAGTGCACTGTTATTTAACAGAGGACTTTAATTACAACGTGCAGTATACGGACGTTTCACTCTGTTCAATTAGTTCGAATAATAATTATAAAGCAACCTTGTGTTTTGATCTGCCATCCGCTCGGCGCCACGTCTTCCACTCTAAATCAAACGTAAGTATATGTTATCTCATACGTAGTGACGTATGTATGGGGCTAACAATGTACAGTTGACCCACAATGAAAATGGGAAGTTTTCTTCACCTTCAAGTATCATTCACCTTTGCACCTTCTACTCATACTCACCCTACTACCAGGCTATAGGAGGCGGGGCAGGCATGGGGATTCGAAGAGTGACCGAGGGATTAACAGGACGATAAAGAAAATTCCAAACCCTCATCCCGCTTTTCTGACTACATGCGGAAGACAGTTACTTGTATAAAGTATCCTCTCTTCCTCTCTCTGATTATATATTTTGTTATATTCTTATCTTCCAATTATTGATATCATTATCATTGTCATTAGCATTATTAATGTTATTATCAAGTTTATTGTTCCCAGCATGATGCTTATAATAATGATGATAACAGTAATTATAATAATAATATTAATAATGATATGTGTGATGATAACATTACTTTCAAGATTTCCAATTACAATTTTAATCAAATGATCCTTATTATTTTAAAGACTTGCTGTTATCATATCATTATTATTGTTTTACGTCATCCTTATGCACGCACAGCCATAACTTTCATATCAACACTTTCTGTTCCTCCCTCCCAAATACGTGTGTGTGTGTGTGTGTGTATTCATGTATTTGTATTATACAGAGCTTGAGCTACATTCGTATTGCCCCGTCTCCATATCTACATTTTATCATTCATCCCTAGTGCTTAGTGTTGGCCGAAACCAGCTAACCGGGAGATGGGCCACAAGCCCACGGCTAACACCCGGTAGCCATTCACTGCTGGGTGGACAGGGGCTCGGGTTTGAAGAACACCGCCCATCTCTCTTCGCTTTGCCTGGGGATTGAACCCAGGACTTCTCGGTTGTGAGCCGAGTGTGTTACCACTACCTAACGGAGTACCCTTAAATATGTGCGTGTGCGCGCGTGTGTGTGTGTGTGTGTGTGTGTGTGTGTGTGTGTGTGTGTGTGTGTGTGTGTGTGTGTGTGTGTTGTGTGTGTGTTTACGTGGTGTGTGTGTGTGTGTGTGTGTGTGTGTGTGTGTGTGTGTGTGTGTGTGTGTGTGTGTGTGTGTGTGTGTGTGTGTGTGTATGTGTGTGTGTGTGTGTGTGTGTGTGTGTGTCAGAAGAGGATTGAAGGAAGGAGGGGTTAGGAAGAAAGGTCAGATCAAGGGTCAATCGGCTGATTTTTTTAAACATGGACTTCGGCTAACTTAAGACTAACCCTGACTTTAGACAGATTTCTCAGTTTTTAAAAAAATTCCGGAGGGTATTAGTCTTAAGGGGACACCACACAACTGCGTGCCAGAATCACTCAATTTTGACATTTTTCATTTATGTGCTAAAATTGTTCTTTTGGCCTAGAACTACAGCGTAGTATTTTTTTTTTTCATTATTTTTTTTTCTCTTTCTTTTTCCAATGCTACCTCCCCGCCCCCCCCGCGTCCCATTCTGGCCACCCCATCACCATCATAATTTTTTGTAAAATTGTTCTTTTGGCCTAGAACTACAACGTAGTAGCTCTGAAACGCAAATATGAGCCATGTTATCCATTCCCTGGCTAACCCAATTCTACCCCCCGCCCCCGCGTCCCATCCTGACTACCGCATAACCATCATAATTATTTGTATAAATAGAAAGAATTTTTTTTCCCCATGAAATAGGAATGTATACGAACGTTTTCTATCACCTCAATACATTAGACAATAGATAAATAAGAAGTTAGACTAAAGTAACTTGATATTCAATAAGATAAGGTATATTCGTTGTTTTCTCAAATAACGTTTTTTTTCAGTTTCACGGCCTACTCCTCCTGCCATTTTTGTAATACAGATCTCAAATTTTGCACACTTTATACTTGCATACATGTGTGTAAAATGAACCAGCGGATTTTGATTACAATGACAGGCGGAATTTCTGGAATTTTTCTTATTCTAGATTTTTCTTATCTAGATATTACATTATTTTCAGAGCAGCATTTTCAACCTTTTTCGGAGTGATAGGAGAATTTCCCTTCGTAACTTTATTGTTGAATGTTTGCAGAATATCCTAAGCTAAATATCTCATCAAACAAACAAAAATTCGATTTTAAGTAGATTTCCATATGACAGCATACAAAATGAAAATAAAAATAATAATGAAACTTGGTCAGATAATGTAAATGCTCACGAAAAACACGACGGAGATAAGATTTTGGCTCTAAAAGCAGCCTGGGAAATTTTGGCATCACCTGTGTGATGTCCCCTTAAGTTGGTCGGAGGCTAACGAAAATCACATTGGAATTGCTAGACAGCCACGACCCTGTCCAACACCGAAATCTAATGATATTTACGAATACTATGCAAATGCCAATGATAAGAAAAGTTTTATTACCAAAAGATATTGCCAATATTATGTTTAGCAAAATATAAATGTTATACATGCATCTACTGCAGATTATGAAGCTTCTGAATTCATTTTTAGAAGATCGCGTTTGGCGCCCTATGAAATTTTGTTTGTTTACCTCTCTTCGCCCGCCGAATCCAAGCTATCAGCAACTGAAGTACATCACTGATACGACTATACAGTAGCACTTGCATTTAATAAGAACAGAGGAGACATTTATTATTTTTTTAGTCATAGTCTAGTCTATTCTACGCTGACAGCGGTTCTTTACAACTCCTTCTAGGGGGATGCCACGGCAGAAGTCTCCATTTCCACATATCTATCCACCTATCATTCTCGCATCCTACTGTCCTCTCACTCAAGCATGATCTCTCTCTCTCTCTCTCTCTCTCTCTCTCTCTCTCTCTCTCTCTCTCTCTCTCTCTCTCTCTCTCTCTCTCTCTCTCTCTCTCTCTCTCTCTCTCTCTCTCTCTCTCTCTCTCTCTCTCTCTCTCTCTCTCTCTCTCTCTTATTTAAACTGTGGTTACATTGGTAATAGAGCTAAAGCTCTAGGTTTTATACTATAGCTACATATAATATATAACATACATCATATATTAGATAATCTAGGCCATCAACCATCTGTTCACCCCCTGTTTGAAGTCTTGTAGCAAGACGTGGTGGTAGAGGTCGGTTTGGTGAACTAGCTGGTTCTATAGACAGCCGTAGCGGGGTAAGAAGGAACGCAGGTGGTAATCTGTCCTGGATAAGGGCACAGTCACTTGCTCCTGTCTGTATGGGGCGACACGGATAGAGTGAAGGGGCGGCGGGGACCTGGGGACCTTGATGGTTGCCAGGTGGGGCGTGTGGAGATTGAGTGCTTTGTGCATGACACATAAATCTGCCACGTCCCTGCGCTCCAGGAGGAGTTGGAAGGAGTCAGGCGCTAGGTGGGGACGTTTTCCGTTCACCAGTCGCTGGGCTCTTCTCTGGACACGGTCTAGTGTGGCCAGGTAAGAGGGCGGACAGGACGACCATGCTAGGGGGGAGTATTCCATGAGGGGACGTAGCTGTGCTTTGTACAGGACCTCAACCCCCTTGGCATCCAGAAGGTGGGAGATGCGCCGGACATAGCTCTGTCCCCAGGCTGCGCTTTTTGCAACTTTCCTGGCATGACTGGTGAAGGTCAGTCCCGCGTCAAACTCCACCCCAAGAATGGAGATGGATCTATGAAGCGAGAGTGATCTGCCCTCAAGCTGTATGTCCGGCACAGGCAGGTTGGCGATGTCTTACCTGCGGGAGATAAGCAGTGCCTGGGTTTTGTCAGGGGCCAGGCTGACCTGCCATCGATTACTCCAGGTGCCGATGTTGTCCAATGCCAGGTTGATGCGGCACACCGTGTCCTGCCAGTCACGTCTGTCGCAGGTGAAGGCAAGGGTGCAGTCGTCAGCGCAGACCTGGGTCTCAGGAATGAGCTGGAGAATGTCATTGAAGTAGACATTCCACAAAAGAGGCCCGAGTACGCTGCCTTGCGGGACGCTGGCGTGGATGGGTTGCTGGCTGGAAGTGTGGCCGTTGATCACCACCCGTAAGGTCCTGACTTGGAGGTAGTTCTGGATGAGCTGCAGTAGGGCGCCGTGCACTCCCAGGCTCCTCAGCTTGGTAGCGAGATCTCGGTGCCACACCCTGTCAAAGGCTCCGGCGACGTCCAAAGCCACGACAAAGGTGTCTATTCCTCTATCCAGCGAGTGGTTCCAGGAAGCAGACTGAAGGAGAAGCAGATCTGCAGCTGACCTTCCCTGCCTGAAACCATATTGCTTGGAATTGAGGAGATGGTGGGCGTCCAAGAAGGTGTTGGTCTTGGCGGTGATGAGGGTCTCCAGGATTTTCCCATTACTGATGAGGAGGGAAATTGGGCGGTAGTTTTTTGGGTCCCGTTTGCTGTCTTTTTTTTCTGGATGGCCACCACTCTTGCTTCTTTCCATTGCGTGGGCCACTTGCACGAGGAAAGGATTTTGTTAAAGATGATGGTGAGTGGTGGAACAATCTGGGCAGCACATCCCTTTAGTAGGTGAGGGCTAATGTTGTCAGGTCCTAACGCCTTCTTTGGATCTGTTTGCGGCCGCTGATTTTCAACTTCTTTAATGTTGACTGTGAGACTCTCCAGAGAGGCCCTGGTAAGGGATGGTATCTCTGGGAGCTCGCGTAAGGGGTCCTCTCTCTCTCTCTCTCTCTCTCTCTCTCTCTCTCCTCTCTCCTCTCTCTCTCTCTCTCATCTCTCTTCCTCTCTCTCTCTCTCTCTCTCCTCTCTCTCTCTCTCTCTCTCTCTCTCTCTCTCTCTCCTCTCTCTCTCTCTCTCTCTCTCTCTCTCTCTCTCTCTCTCTCTCTCTCTCTCTCTCCTCTCTCTCTCTCTCTCTCTCTCTCTCTCTCTCTCTCTCTCTCTCTCTCTCTCTCTCTCTCTCTCTCTCTCTCTCCTCTCTCTCTCTCTCTCTCTCTCTCTCTCTCTCTCTCTCTCTCTCTCTCTCTCTCTCTCTCTCTCTCTCTCTCTCTCTCTCTCTCTCTCTCTCTCTCTCTCTCTCTCTCTCTCTCTCTCTCTCTCTCTCTCTCCTCCTCTCTCTCTCTCTCTCTCTCTCTCTCTCTCTCTCTCTCTCTCCCTCCACCATATAGCGCGTTTCGCGACGTTTCCAGGCGGTCCAGGCCAGCCTAGACTGTCCAGCTGACTGTGCTCCGGAAACACATCTAGACTGGCCCCGTCCCATTTGTCGTTCCTATTGGCTGGGAGATCAAGTGGGCGGTCTTACCGTCCTTTACAAGCTTTACCCTTCCCCCCAAAGACACACCAAAGGGTTATTAATTTGACCTCAGGTAATAACTTTCTAGTTGGCATATGAAAGGTGAACCGTGGTCATCATCATCGTGGTGTGTGATGAGAGTCAGGTTTATAAATCTCTGGACGGAGAAAAAATCCCAGCAATACAATATTGCAAGACCTGTCGCAGCCATGTCAAACGTTTACTATATATAACCTACATAACCATCATGTATCATATCTATAGGTACTGGCATCCACTACCTGGGGATTTCCGTATATAGCAGTCCTTTTACTGGTGGAGTACTTGTTATTAGCCCTATTATCATATGCAAGTCTTGCCTTGTGCAATGTAGCAGTTACCCCTTGTAGCAGTCATACCTGCTACTTGACTGCTCAATGGGAAGTTAAGTAGCAGGGATGACTATGAAAAATTGAATGATGAAAACTCATTAATTTATAATTTTATCTCATAAAATATAATTTACCGTCACTATCTATAGTCGCCACTGCACTAATGTCGCAGGGGGGCATATATTACGAGTTTTAGCATCACTACAGACTTGTATGTGCCACTGACGTGCACAGTACATAGTTTATTTATTAAAATAACATTATACATGTCTTCAGTGACACATACAAGTCCGTAGGGATGCTAAAATTCGTAATATATGGCGCCTGGTGACATAAGTGCAGTGGCGACTATAGTGTTGTTGATTCATTTCCCAAGATGTTGTTTCAGCAAATTGCGTATATTGTAATTTTTCGTGAAATTACTTTAGTCTTATGGTCGGCCATGGTGTTTCATGTCTTATCAGCAGCACAAGAAGCTCCTGGACGTCTTCCCCGCTGACTGTAGTGCGTATGAGCCAGTTCTCCCCACACTGGGCCAAGGCGGTCCTGCTCGCTCGGCTGGCCCAGTCCAGCCCGTTCCAGCCCGGTTTAGCCCGCCTCGCAAAAAAAAGAGTCCGCCCCAGACTGAGCCAGTCTAGACCGGGCTAGAACGGTCGCGAAAACGCGCTAATACTCCAACACTATCCTCCCATTTAACAGGGGGTCATCCTTTCACACTCCCAACATCTATTGCCTTATGATACTCTCGTCTACCGTATCTCTCGTAACCGTCGGTGAGAGTTCCAACTCTTCGTGTCGCCGAGTGTATGTTCTTATTTTCTACGACTCAATATATATATATATATATATATATATATAAGCTTTTACCTGTGTTTCCGCTATAAACTGATTAACTATATATTTTGCGAACTGTTATATCAAAATCAAGAACTGGAACAGTCGCATGAAATTGGCGAGAATAACGATCGGCCAGAGTTCCAGGTATCACATCTCACCAAGCTATCGTTTGGCTACATACTCCAACAGTATATATCTCTGCTTGTAGTAGTCTTATATGCTGATGAAGTAATATATAAACATTAAACAATAAAGTAGCATATATTGCGTTTTGTTGTATTCACTAGCAGGGCGCGTAGACAAATGCCTCCTCTTCTCTCGTCTCGCCAATAAAATATCTCCCTGGTTCAGGGCTGCCAACCCAGGTGCAAAGTGGTATTAGCCGTAGATCAACATAAGTCCATGTTAGCTCTCGATGCTGGTGTCTATAAAACGCGTTCTTGGCATTGCTACCACTTGAGTCTAACATGGAAGCTCCTCGTTAGACTCTCCCTACTCCATGTTTAAAAAATCGGCCGAAAGAGTTCCTCTCATCCCCCTTCTTCCTACCTCCTCCGTCTTCCTCCTGTATGACAACACACATACACATAAGAACATAAGAACATAAGAAAATAAGGAAGCTATAAGAGGCCGTGAGACATACACGAGGTAGTTCCTATTAGTTAACACTACCTACATCCACTTTTCATCCCCATCCATGAATTTATCCAGCTTCCCTTTAAAGCTTTCTCATAACTCCGGACTAACTACCTGTCTACTGAGTCCATTCCAATAATTTACCATCCTATTTGTGAACTAGTTTTTCCCTATTTCTCTTTTAAATCTACTCTTTTCCAGCTTGAATCCGTTACTTCTTGTTCTACCCTGGTTAAAAGCCGTAAAAACTTTTCCTACCTCTCCTTTTTTATATCCCTTTATCCACTTAAAAAATTATATCAGATCGCCTCTTACTCTGCGTCTCTCGAGTGAGTGTAAATTTAATAGCTTCAATCTCTCATCATAACTAAAGTTACGCATCCCTTGAATCATTTTGGTCATCCTTCTCTGCACTGATTGTAACAAGGCTATATCTATCCTGTAATATGGAGACCAAAACTGAACCGCATAGTTAACACTGCTGAGGTCTGACTAGAGCCAAATTAAGCTTTAGAATAACCTCAGCACTTCTACTTTTAAGACTCCTGGTAATGAATCCTAACACCCTATTAGCTCTATTTCTAGCCTCAATACATTGTTTACTAGGTCGGAGGTCTGAGATCACCCTCACTCCCAAATCTATCTCACCTTCTGATCTTTTCAGCGATACATTGCGTATGGTGTATCTTTTACCAGGGTTTTTTCGACCAACATTCATAACGCTGCACTTATCAATATTAAATTCCATCTGCCATCTGTCTACCCACTCATTAAGTGTATCTAAGTCTCCCTGCAATATGTTTACTTCAGACTGTGATCTAATAATCCTACCTACTTTAGTATCATCAGCAAACTTGCTGATATCACTGCTAATCCCACTATCTAAATCGTTGATGTAAATAAAAAATAGCAATGGACCCAAAACAGACTCTTGTGGAACTCCACTTGTCACCAGTCCCCATCCAGTTTTTGAACCATTAATTGTAACCCTCTGTTCTCTATCACTTAGCCAAGCTCTGATCCAACGAAGAACCTTCCCATCTATTCCATGAGCCTTAACCTTATATAAGAATCGGTCGTGTGGTATGCTGAATACCACAGCGAATGCCTTACTAAAGTCCAGGTATATTACTGTATATCATAATCCTTATCATTTGCTGCTGTCTCATAAACTTTCCTATAAACACTCAATAAATTGGTGGGACATGACCTACCCTTGGTGAATCCATGTTGTGAATCATTGACCAAACTATGTTCTTTCTAAATGTTCTCTAATGTTTTTTGCAATAAAATATTCCAAAACATTTACCTACCACTGATGTTAGACTAACGGGTCGATAAGTTGACTTAAGTCCTCTGTCTCCCTTCTTAAATACGGGGAGTACATTTCCTTTCCTCCACATTAACGGCACTTCACCTATATCAACCGATTTCCTAAAAATGTGCACTAACGACTCACTAACAACCTCATTGCATTATTTTAATACTCTGGGATAAACTTCATCTGGTCCGGGCTACCTAAAACTCTTAGTTATCTATACCCTCTTCTACCATTTCCCTAGTTTTCACAATATCTTTAAGTTTCTCATCATCGCCTCCTTTAAACAACGGTTAACTATCAGGTATCGTCTGTGTATCCTCCTGAGTAAAAACACTTAAGAAATAATCGTTTAAATTTTTACACATATCCTCATCCGTAGTTGCGACCTCACCCTGCTCTAATGTTAACGGCCACACTAATTCCCTTGTCTTTGTTTTATATACCTGATAGAACCCCTTAAGTTGTTCTTTGCCTGTCCAGCGACCTTAATCTCATAATTTTTCTTAGCTACTCTTGTTAATATCTGCACTGTCCTCGCCATCACGTTAAACCGTTCTTTGCTCACCTGTCTAGCCTTGAACCTTAAGTATATGTTTATTTTTACTGCAATGTTGTGTTTTAAACTTGTGGTCATCCATTTCGGGTCATTCTTCCATGATCTTATCGCCCTATAAGGAATATTCTTTTTCTCTCCTGCTATTAAATTCCTTACAAATAATGTACAATCCTCATCCGATTCGACCTCACTACCACCTCGCACAGCGCTGATCTCGGACCACTCCTTCCCCTCTATCGTACACCCCGAGATAATTCCCTCCAGGTGTCTGTTTAATCCTGCATAATAAGCATTTCTGAAGTCAGGTACTTTTTGCTTATCAACACTTCTATTTCCGACTTCCCATTTTAAGCAAAACCTGATTTCATAATGTTTGCTGTTCCCCAACGTACCTCCAACCTCCACCTCTGTAACTAAATCTTCCCTGTTTGTCAGTAATAAATCTAGAATATTATCTCCTCTAGTAGGCTTCTTGATTGCTTGCCTTAAGAAGTTATCCTGAACTATATTTAACAATTCCTCTGCGTCATTGTCTCCTATAATTAAATCCCTGTCAATATTTCTAAATTAATATCTCATACCACGCATAATCGATTATATCTGCAAGCCTTGTTTATTTCTTGCCATATAGGAGCTGAATCCTATTTACATAAGTTTGGAGGCCTGTACACTACACCCAAAACCATTTTCTCAGTTCCTTCCGTAACCTCTACCCATATAGACCCATTGCGGTTATCTGTATTTATAACATTATTAACACAACAGTGCAATGTTACTCTTGCATAAAGCGCAACTCCTCCACCTCGCCTGCCTAACCTGTCCTTGTGAAATAACTTTTACCCAGCTATCTCAACCTCCGGATCAAATACCTTTCCTGACATATCCAACCATGTTTCTGTTAATGCTATTATACCAAAATCCTCTACACTATTTATTCCTCTCAGGAAATCTATCATGTTTAAAATACTCCTACAGTTTGTATAGTAAACCCACAAGCAACTCCTTTTCTTTTTGTCCATTTTCCCTTTATCTTTAACTAACCCCCTCTTCTTTCTTTTCTTACGAATCACTTTAGTTCCCTGCCTTCTGAAACTCCTCCTAGCGTCGCAAGTTTCCTTTACCCCGACCCCAGTGTCTAATCCCTGGTTCTCTATCTTAAAAAAAAACCTGCAGTGCACTTACCTCCCTTTCAAGGGATTCAAACAAGATCTGATCTGAACCCCTTTCCTGGAAAGGTGCAGCTTATCCCTGTGGTAGAGGTTGTTATGCCTGAAAAAGAGGTCCCAGTTGTCGACAAAGGCCCAACCATTGGCTTTGCAATAAAATGCCAGCCGGCAATTCAGACCAATAGCCCTGGAGTACCACAAGTCGTCAGCAAAGCGTCTTGGAAGGACACCACACACCACAGGGACCCCACCCCTGTCTCTAACCTTATCTACAGCTTCCTGGAACTGCCGTAGCAATTACTCACTCTTTACACATTCAACATCGTTTGCCCCAGCGGTCAGGCAGACGATTGGCTTTTTCCCTTGGTCTGCCATGCACTCAACTATCTTATCAATAACATAACCTATCCCCTTCCCTGGGTAACTCACCGACTTCATACGAATTCCGTCTCTGTCACAAAACCTGCTGTCTAGGTGCCTAATCTGACTGTCCCCAATAACCAAGATTTTAACTTTGGTAGTGATGTATCGTCTTCCTTTTTACCTTTTACCTCCTTATCTTCCTCCTACAGCCCCGAGAGTACCTGAAATGAATTCGTGCACACAACATGGTCATTGTTTACCTTTCTCTCCTTCGGGCGCGCTCCTCCATGGTCAACCACCTTCCATTTCCCATTCCCTGGTGACTTAATAGGAACGCCTCCCTTAGTAGTACCCCCAGGCACGTCTCCCTCTGTTACCCCTCCAGGTACATCTCTCGCATGTGCCCCTCCACTCACTCCACCAGGACCTCCCCCTCCACACTTTAGAGGTCGTATCTCTATCTCCTGCTTCTTCACCACGCTTTTCAATTCGTTCACTTCAACTACAAAGCACCTTTTCAGGTCTTCAATCGCCTCAAGAATAGCCTTAAGTGCCACTCCACAACCTTCATTGCACTCTCCCTCGACCTTTCTCTCCTTCTAACACACTCGTAATCACCTCAGACTCTTTCAATCCATCCTCTCCTCCACTCACCACACCTTCACTTCCACTCATAACACCATCGCCTCTACCAGCAACATCGTCGCCTCCACCAACCATACCGACACTAAGCTCCTCTGCAGCTGTCATGCTAATCCTCTCTGACCTGACTCCTACACACAACACACACAAGGAGCGGCACTGAACACGTCTTGTCTCCCCGCCAGACAACGACTGAGTGAGACACATACACACACACACACGCACACATCCTATGTGATCTGATCGGATGCGCTTCCTCCTACTATTCAATAGCTCGGCGGTTTCAAACTCCGCTCTTGGTGGAATCCACTGACGAGACATTGTTTCTGTCCCCTTTGAACAATGAAAATAAGTATAATATTATGTGGTGGGTTAGATTCCAACCTTACCCATAGATCGGTAATTATGACTCAAAGCTCTTTCCGGGAGGGTAAGACCTGGTGACCGCGAGTTCAGATCGTTTAATCAAGATCTTCATTCTTGGGTAATTTTTGAATGACACACCGAAGCAAACAAGCAAGCACTGAGATTGTGCTCAGGTGACCTTGCTAGACGTTAGTCTTAATGGACAGAATTGTGTTCAATTTTTTACACACGTCTCTCCCTCGCACACACACATACAAGTGGAAGAAAGTGGAGGAAGAGAGGGTAGAAGTGGAAGAAAGATGAAGGAAGAGGAGGGAGAGAGAGAGGGAAAGTGAGATGTTAATCATCTCCTGGGTACGAGTTAGAATTTTCCCTTATTAGTAATATAATTTGATTATTATTATTATTATTAATTTAATATTATAATTGCTGTTATTATTGTTTTATTATTTTTATCATCATTATAATTATTTTTAGTGAAAATACTTTCATCATTATTATTATTATGATTATCATTATTATTATTTGTATTATCACTGATATTATTACTAATATTATTTTCATTATTATTTATATTATTATGTAATTATTTGTATCATTATTGTTAGTATCACTATTTATTTTTACTACTATTAATATATTATTATTATTATTATTATTATTATTATTATTATTATTATTATTATTATTATTATTACTATTATGTTTTTCCTATTTTTATTATGGTTATCATTACTAACATTATTATTGGTAATAAAATAGTGCAGTAGTAGTAATATTAGGCATTATCATCATCATCATTATGATCATCACTATTGCAATATTTTGACTTGAAGCTAAGATGCAAACGATGGCACGAGAGCAATATATAGATGTTAATGTATTGACATAACAAGAAAAGATATCAAAACACATACAAACACACACATTCATTCGCGGGGAATTTTTCCACTGAAAAATTCGAGCGGTTACTGTCCCCCTTGAGCAAAGGGATGGGTGTGTGTGGTGTGTGGGGCATTACCCAAACATCGGTAATAATGAGCTCAAAGCTCGCAGCGGGAGGGTGAAATTGGCGCTCGAGTGTCTGACTCGCGTGTACAAGACCATAGGTGAATGACACACACACACAGAGGGTACTCCGTAGTATAGTGGTAGCACGCTCGGTTCACACCCGAGAAGTCCTGGGTTCGATCCCCGGGCGGAGCGAAGAAAGATGGGCGGTCTTCTTAAAACCCGAGCCCCTGTCCACCCAGCAGTGAATGTACCAGGTGTTAGCTGGGGGTTTGTGACCCGCCTCCCGGGGTGGTGTTTTCGGCCAATACTAAGCACTAAGGATGAAAGATAAAATGTAGATATGGAGACGGGGCCATACGAGTGTATGTAGCTCAGGCCCTGTAAAATACATCTATATGAATACAACCTAGATGAATACACACACACACACATACAGGCACGCGCAAGAAATAATCTAAATAAAAAGTGTAAGGAAATGATAATCAGAAAGGAGTGTTGCAGTAAGGATTGGCGCTCGGCCCCAACAGCTCTATAAACCAGACTATAAGAGGTAGAGAGGGAGGGACTTTAGGACGGCAAGAGGAAAGCTATGTGGGACGGAGAGTGCAAGGATCAGAATGGAGAAAAGGTGTGTGGAAGGTGTGAATGGAGGAGTATGGGGTTAAAATAGTAAAGAGAGAGAGATAGAGAGAGAAATAGTGTATGTATGTGTGTGAGTTTGCGTGTGTGCGTGCATGCGTGCGTGTGTGTGTGTGTGTGTGTGTGTGTGTGTGTGAGAGTGTGTGTGTGTGTGTGTGTGTATATTTGTGTGTGTGAAGAAGTGTATGAGGGTGGGAACGAGCACACCAGCTACCCATCATATGAGCTTAAAAATTAAGATCAAGTGAGCCCCCGAGGCGGTGTGTGGCGGCGGGGCGGGGCGGTTGATAGGCCGGCCGTGACCCTGCTGATCCTGCACTAATCAATGGTAAGTCACTCCTTGGAGGCAATAACTCACACTTACTACCCGCGCCCCACACCGAATCTTAATGGCTATATGCATCTCCTCCCTCCCATCCCCCTCCTCCACCTCCTCCTCTTGTATTTCGTTTTCTTGGTTCTCGTGTTCCTTTGTCCTCCATTTTTGCCCTTCTCTTTTCTTGGTTCCCGTTTTTTGTGTAATTTTCATCGTCATAATTATCGTCATAATCTTTTTTTTCTCTCTTTTTTCTTCTTCATCATCATCATCGCTGCTTCGTTATCGTCTTCATATTCTTTATCATCATCATCATCATCGAGGTTGTCACATTGTCATTGTCATCGTCATTGTCATCGTCATTGTCATTGTCATCATTATCATCGTCTTTATCATCATCGTTGTTATCATCGTCATCATCATCGTCATCGTCATTACAATCTTGATCATCATCATCGGTGTCATCGTCGTCGTCATCGTTATCGTCTTCGTTATCGTCATCGTCATCGTTAACGTCATCATCATCATCTTTATCATTAATATTAACATCATCATCATCGTCGACGTCGTCGTCATTATCATTATCATCATCATCATTGTTGTCGTTGTCGACAGTGTCGTCACTGGGCTATATTCAAGAATGCTCGTCGAGTCCCGGCTGTTCGATTTTGCCGACCGTCGTAACCTCACGCGTGAGATATACAAAAATTGTCGTATATATATATATAATATATATATATATATTATATATATATATATATATATATATATATATATATATATATATATATATATATATTATATATATATATATATATATTATATATATATATATATATATATATATATATTTTCTAAATACCAAAATACATAATTACCCATTATTAAAATATCACTAAATAAATGAGATGTCAAATAATTTTGAGGCAACTCCTTATAGTTGATATTGAAAGACCCATGTGTTGATATTGAAAGATCCAACTTTTTCGCCAAATAATAGGCTTTTTTTCATTTTCGTCCAAATCTTCTGTATATAACGTAGTTTTCCCTTGGTATAATGATCAGATCATGAATGATTCCAGGATAATTATTGCAAAAAAAATTGCAAAAGAACCTGCAAAAGATTTTGTAACCCCACTTGTGGGGCTTACTGTTCATAGACTGCCGTAGTTCTCCTGCTTTTGTAACTTATAAGGAACCATTACTTCATCTCAACTGTGGTATTTGCTGTTTTCTGTCTTCTTCCACTCTTTACGAAACATTTCAAACAGTGGCCCATTCGTACATAATATATCTTCACTATTCTGAATATCATTGTTATCTGTGAAATGTATGTACCGTGTAATTAAAGCATTTGAACCGCTTAAAACTCATGATATCAGCAACTAAGGAGTAACGCAGCTGCGCACTCCAGTAATCATCAACTGCTAGTAATTTGCATATGCCCATGAAAAGTAAAACAGAAATAAACTTTTGGATTTCGTCATCATCTGTTTTGATGTTGTTGGTCAACTTTTGTACTGAGTACCAATTTGTCTGGTGCACTATGTGGCTAACCATTTCAGGTGTAAATAATAGAGAAAAGTAATGGTAAGTTGTTTGAAGAACATCTAGCATGGCATATTCAGTCTCTTGTTGATAGAGATTATCAGTGTCCCTCTCTCTCCAGAGTCGTTCTCGCGAAAGACTCATTGGGAATTTCAGAATTAGGCTTTATCACAACCAAATTTCCCCTACTTACTATACGTTTTTTTGGCACATGGTTTATTGGGCTGTTGAATAGCAGCATTTTTCTTGTTAATAATACGTATATTTTGGTCATCATTTCTGTCATCGCTCTCATATTCATTACTTTCACCCATAAGAGGATTGGAATCTGGATCATTAAAATCATCGTCATCATCCAGGCCATCATCAGAATCCTCAGCATTATTTGGAATTACAGCCTGTAGATTCTTGTGTCTGGTCCCATATAATGATATAGGTTCTATCTTGCTGTCTGTGGAAGACTATATATTGTCAATAAGTTGAATTATCAATATGTCTCAACAATTTTGTTGACCCGCCCCACTACCCACAATTTTGACAATAACTGGGCCGCTAAACAAAATTGTTGACTAAAATTAAGAGAGGGTGCTAGTATTATATCATAGTCATCACAATTCAAACACAATTACTACTCATTATTGTCATCAACATTTAAATGTCAAATATAAGAGGAAGAAAAGCATGATTACCTACCAATATCACACTAAGATGAGGACAGAAACACGAGGAAAATCTACAGCGGCCGCCTGGCTGTGTCCCCGCGTTTTTTTTTTTTTTTTTTTTTTTTTAGCTTTATTTACATACTAGCCGCAAAGCCGTCCTCCGGGCGGACTTTTTGGCTATCTCCTGCGGAGGGCTATTGGTGGGCCATTGGCCCACCGCCTGTGTTTGGTGGGCCGAAGGCCCACCAAACACAGACTCTCCAGATAGCCCCTTCTAACTTTCCTGAATTCATGGATGTAGAAATGTATGTATTAACGCCAACCCATTCACATCACCTCCAACCCATTCACTCACCCATTACCCATCACCCCCCACCCATTCACTCACCCATTACCCATCACCCCCCACTCATTCACTCACCCATTACCCATCACCACACACCCATTCACTCACCCATTACCCATCACCCCCCACCTATTCCCCCACCCATCACCCATCACCCCCCACCCATTAACTCACCCATCACCCACACCCATTATCCATCACCCCACCCATTCACTCACCCATTACCCATCACCCTACACCAAGGTTTCCTCAATTCTCGCAACCCACTTTTTTTTCTTCACAATTCTCGCTAATAGGCTACTAAACATAAAAAATAAAAATAAAGGTGATCAGATCATCCCATAAGTGGGCTTAAAACCTTCCCCTGGGCAACCTGGTTCCAAAACTGTGCCATATGATGGAATTCCGCCACGGGGGGCGGAACCTATACCACACACACACACACACACACACACACACACACATACACACACACACACACACACACACACACACACACACACAGACACACACACACACACACTTTCGCTTATATTAATATATAGATATTACATTTTAACATAGAAGCAAAAAAAAAGCAAAGGATGTTAATACATTATAATGTAAAATACAGTAATAGATGAGCGGGCATCAGCCCGCCGCTGGAGCAGCAGCAGCGGTCAGGTCACAGGTGGGCGGGGCACGTGGTCACTTCCGCTCCTTAGTAGTTGTTTTCATCGGGAGGGTGTAGCGTCACATGCCACCTCCAGCAGGAGGGCAGGTTTTCCTTAACCCGCCGCAGCACGAGTGCGGCCGTGTCCTCCAACGGGCCGATGCGCTGCCTGAGCCTCGCCGTGGCGGGGCAGGACAACTAGACGGGTCAATATATCGTTGATCCACAAAAAAATTGATACAAAATGTTTTTCAACGGATTATATTACATCTGAATATGCTTAATAACATACTAAAAATCTAGTGAAATCCTGCTTCCAGAAATGTATTTTTTTTCAAGATGGCGTCCGACATGGCTACTGGGAGTTTACGGTGGCTGTATCTCAATGGGTATTCAACCTAAAAATGTGGCTTTGGTGTCTAACCCTATGTTTTAAGGGTCAAGGAGTTCAACAATAGGGGCTAAAATGTCATTGGTAGATTATTTATATAAAAATAATAATAATGCATAGTCTATAACTGATTTAACATCAGGTAATGAGTAGGAAATATGGATTTAATGAGATTCTAAGAAAAAAAAGTTTGCCTGGGTTGCCCCAGTTCAGGTGAACTCATCATCATCTTCTGACTCCTCTGGAAGAATACTATTGTGTGGATTGTTGCATTCTTCTAGCTGGCACAGTCCACAGACAGCATTGCATGGCAGTTCTTGTCTTCTACACGAACATCGGACTGTCTTACAAGCAGTTGAACAGTTGCAGTGAATGACTTTCAAGAGACTGTCTGGAGCAGCATTCATTCTTGACATGAGTGGGACAAACTGATTATTTTGTAGACTCCATCCCCAGTTTATGCCATCCATACCCACTTCATTTCCCATCCATACCATGATCTGATAGTATGCCCTGTGAGAGTGGACTTTGGTAGCGGATTCAGCCGGAGGCAGACGTTCAGGCGTTATAAACGATGAGGCAGAGACAACCTTCCTGCTGAAGGCATTATATCGCATTGTAGCAAGAAAATATGTGCATTTATCACCAAAGAGGATAGTCATTACTTGGCAACCAAGGTCATCGATCACCTCTGCGGTCTGATTTGGGGTGGTGAATGCCTTGGCACAAAACTGAAGGACAGTATTTCCTCTTATAAGCTTATGGAAAGCAGTCTTTTTGCTGATTCCGAAAATCCAAGAGGTCGTGTCACATCCAGTAATGGCATGGATGAACATCAACTGACAACATATGTCTTGCCCAAGGATTTGTTTAAGAAGGGTGATGTCATAAGCTTTACAGCTGCCATCCTCTTTTGACTTGTTAGATCTGAAATATAGACCCTTACTATCCCCATGTGCATAGTGAAGAAGTAAGACAAGTAGATCAGTATCTTCTCCAATCAACGTAGTGGTGTGACGATGAGACATCTCGACTGCAGCCTTTACTATGTCGACATCAGCGTCACCAAGTGCGTTGATCACAGTACAACCACGTTCTCTCAGTTCATCACTTATCATGCATATCAGTCTGTTTATTAACATCTAATGACAGGAACTTCAGCTTCTTACCAGAGAATATTGTCTCAGCAGTGAATCTGATAACAGGATTAATATTGTGCCTCCTTCTCTGATGTGTGTTATCCTTATAGCCATCAAAGACAACAGTCGAACCTGAACCATAATGTCGGATGGTGAAATCAGCATATGATTGTGCTATTTTACCAAAGCTTTCTCCATGCTGCCATAGTATTCGGTGAAGGAGAGAACCGCCTTCAAGGACATAGTGCTCTGTTTTTGGTTCTTACTGTAGGATTGCACCTCCTGCTTCCTCAGTTATTGTGTACACTAATTGTGGCTTATTAGCTTTTCATAAAATTTTTGGGGCTTCAAAAATGGCAGGAGGGAAAGGGCTGAGCTCGTAACACATAACGTCTTCCAGTGATAGTTCCTCAGTTTGAGAAAGTACAATGAAACGTTGAAAAAGAAGGATAGAGTCAATGATTCGATCAGGAGCAGCCTTGATAACAGATTTCTGTCCAAGTGTTATGGCTTGATCCTTCCTAGTGAACAAGAATTTGAAGGCAGGCTGTCCGATCATTTTATGCATTATCTTGCATCCAACAGATTCGTATTCATGCACATTCACGCCTTCCTCAGCCACAACATCAGTGATAATATTTCTCAATGAAGAGTTTGGTGAAAAAGGTGAATATATGCAAAGTTTTGAACTGATCTCATCTAGATCAGCTGCATCCCTTTTCATCCTTGCCTCTGTCAAATCCTTGTGCTGTTCAGATGTCATGTATGACAGGTTTGTGAACTCTGCATTGCGATGTTGTACTCTGCTGTAATTGGGCTTGACATGGTCCAGAGGGCCCTCTGATTTTCAGACATTCCACCTCCATGTGTCATACCGCCACTGGACTTCAATGACCTCATCAGTGTCGTCTCGATGACTAGATCCCCACTGAGTCCTGCCCAAAACTTGCTGCTACGACGGATGACATGAAAACCTTGTTCGAATTTCTTGAATACTTATGGGTGATTGATGTGAAGATTACCCATGTATTGGACACAGGAAAAAGCTGATTTCAAGTAATTGTAATGCCCAGCTGCAGCAAATATCGGCAAACAAGCCAAGGGGAGGCGGTAGCGTAGTGGTTAGCGTCTCCGACTGGCATTCTAGGTGACCCGAGTTCGATCCCCGAAGAAACCCAAAACCTTTCTGCACCGTCGAGTGGCCTAAGAACACCCACATGCCCTGCCCATTAACTCTACCTTCGATTGCGAGTGCATCGAAGGACACAGGGGGGTGGCACGAGCCTCTAATCACAGGCGTCACTATAAGAATCCTGCCTGCGCCACTACGGGCGAGGACCAACCATCACAGCCCTCAAGTGAACCTCCAGAGCCTACCATCCGAGCCCTGAGTCACCACTGCCTACAGACGCTATAGGCACAACATGTATAAAAAAATAAAAAAAATAAAATAAAATAAAAAAAAAAATAAAAAAAAAGTCAGAAACAGTTCGAAGGTGCATCACCCACGAACCTGTTCGATCAGCATTTATTAGTGACCTAGCAACCTTTGCCATGCTTTGGTAATTCAGCCACACTATTGGGTATATTCATATTTAACCTGGAAGAAAGAAGAAAAAGAGAAATCAGTTTTTGTACGAGTATTTTCTTTCCAAAAACGCTAAGACATGGCAAAATGCATAAAATATAATTATATTTGCTTATTTATACGATCTGCCTCTGAAATCGATGAAGCCTGTAGCTCTGTTATTCCATTACAATCAAATGAATGTTTTTTTGTTTGTTTGCTTTTTTGCTCCCGGTGCCACATACTTCACCAATGACAATTTAACCCCTTTTGTTGAATTCCTTGGCCCCTAAAACCTAGGGTTAGACACCAAAATCAGCTTTCTAGGTTGAATACCCATTGAGATACAGCCACCGTAAACTTCAAGTAGCCATGTCGAACGCCATCTTGAAAACAATATATTTCTAGAAACAGGATTTCACTAGATTTTTAGTATGTTAAGCATATTCAGATGTAGTAGAATCCGTAAAAAAACATTTTGTAACAATTTTTGGGGGGTTAGGTGGTTATTTTTCATATATTTACCCGTCTAAACAGGTAGTGGGGTAAGAGACGGCGGGCCAGTTGTGGACAGTGTTCACACTGCTGATCCTCAAACCCGTCCCTCAGCTACTACAGGGTCCCGTAGCCAAGCCCAAATCGGTGTAGGACGAATTCCTCAGCTCGGGACATCTGCTGGGCGGGGCGTAACGGTTAGTTGTCGGTGGCTTGGGCGTTCCAGGCTGACTGCCGCGAGGACAGCACCAGCTGGCGATACTGCTGTTCCGCGTCACTGGCGGCAGCACGTCTGGCCAGCACCTTGGCCTGCTGGATGCTGGGCAAGACGGTGAAGGTCACCGCCGGATGCCTGGTGTTAGATGTGTCCCCGTGTTTACAATGAGTTATATTCTCAACGGAAAGCCATCTATTGGGAAACTTATACACTTGGGTAACATCTATACTACTGTTGAGTTGCCTGAACAAGGATACTTCATTCAGAACCTGCATTTCATTTGTTTTTTATAATGGCTGAATGTGCCTCAACAATTTTGTTGAGCAATCAACTTAAGGGTTAATTCATGTATAACAGTTCAGTGTACGAAGAATTTACAAGTCAGTATCTCGGGTCGGCTTGCGAGACACTCACAACTCACTCCCTGTATACTTGTTCACCCTCTCTGAGTGTTCCTGTTCAACTCAGGATTATAATTTCCTTTTTACCTTGCAAAGGTGCTCAGAAGATGGAGTGAATTGGTCTTATAGACAGCCCTTCAGACATTGACCAATTACATACTGTAAAGTAGCTACATGACGTATTTAATATACAACCAATCGGGTGTTATTAATTAATCTATGCTGAGTCAATCATCATGGCCTAAGAATGTTTGAACACGTTTACACTATTTCTTACTACATCATCTTCTAATTCCTCGACTGCGGGGCGACTGCTTGCAAAACATTTTAGCACCACTTCCTCACGTGAATGAAGTGTGAATAACTCCATAACTAATTAGCTCTATAGCATCCTTACACTTTCCTCTTTATTTTCCTCTTCCATCTCCTGTTTTTTTCATGTTTTATATATGTTTTTCTTATCATCTCTCTCTCTCTCTCTCTCTCTCTCTCTCTCTTCTCTCCTCTCTCTCTCTCTCTCTCTCTCTCTCTCTCTCTCTCTCTCTCTCTCTCTCTCTCTCTCTCTCTCTCTCCTCTCTCTCTTCTCTCTCTCTCTCTCTCTCTCTCTCTCTCTCTCTCTCTCTCTCTCTCTCTCTCATTCATTAGTCTTTTCTCTCCTTTCCTCTTTTCACTCTCTTCATTCTTCATTCTGATGTCAAATTTTCTCCCTTCATCCCTGGTGTGTCTTATCATATTGCTCTCTCTCTCTCTCTCTCTCTCTCTCTCTCTTCTCTCCTCTCTCTCTCTCTCTCTCTCTCTCTCTCTCTCTCTCTCTCTCTCTCTCTCTCTCTCTCTCTCTCTCTCTCTCTCTCTCTCTCTTATCCCCTTTTCTTCTTTTTTTACCATTGTTCCAATACGTTATCCACTCCACCAAATGATTCAAGTTTTACCATATTATCATAATTTATCAAGATATTCTTTTCTAGAAACACTTCAATTCATATTTGTATAATCCATAATTACAATGAGGTATTCTGCAAGAATATATTATTTTTCTATAGCCTATTATTTTAGCGGTCGGTACTACCCTCTTCTTCCTCATCGCTCTCCCTACTCCTATTGCCTGCCTCCTCCCAGCATTCCTCAGGGACCTGTCACCTCGAAGTGGGGATAGCTTCACTATAAGTCAATTCAAGAACGCTAGAGCCACATGCCCCTCCCCCGAGGTGGAGCTTGTCAAGCCCTGGTTCGCTCTTGATTGGTGATGCCGTTCTGTAGCGTGATGGTGGGTTGGCCGTCAAAATGTACACTAACCACTTCCCCACCCCTGTGGTTCCTTTCTCCACTCCCAGCTAACGGTCTGACCTCCCAGGCTCCCACATCCCTTTGTTAATCCCTTAATTGTCCTTGACCCGTCAGACTCACACACACACAGACACACACACACACACACACACACAGACACACACACACAGACACAGACACACACACAGACACAGACACAGACACACACACACACACACACACACACACACACACACACAGAGACACAGATACACACACACACACACACACACACACACACACACACACACACAGACACACACAGACACAGACACAGACACAGACACAGACACACACACACACACATAGACACAGACACAGACAGACACACATACAGACACACACAGACACATACACACACACACACACACACACACACACTGACACAGACACAGATACACACACACACACACACACACACAGACACACACAGACACAGACACAGACACAGACACAGACACAGACAGACACACACACAGACACACACAGACACAGACAGACACAGACACAGACACAGACACAGACACAGACACACACACACACACACACACACACACACACACACTACACACACACAGACACACGTACGCGCACACAAAAATTGATATAATAAACAGAACAATAAATAACATTGAATCATTGTTGTATTTTTTTTTCTCTCTCTCTCTCTCTCTCTCTCTCTCTCTCTCTCTCTCTCTCTCTCTCTCTCTCCTCTCTCTCTCTCTCTCTCTCCTCTCTCTCTCTCTCTCTCTCTCTCTCTCCTCTCTCTCTCTCTCTCCTCTCTCTCTCTCTCTCTCTCTCTCTCTCTCTCTCTCTCTCTCTCTCTCTCTCTCTCTCTCTCTCTCTCTCTCACGTCTATTCCCCTGTGGTGACCTGCTATATCGCCTCAAGGCATGGCCGGGTAGGGAGCCTCAGGCGTGAGGTCATTAGCGCTGGGGGGACAGGTCAGGCTAAGGGTTTACTTGTTTCACCTCTAAAAGGTGACAGGCGCCCTCAGGTGACCCTTTTCACCTCCTCCCTCACTCAGAATTTAACGAATCCTTATATTTCCCTCGCAATATCTCGTCTTCATGAAGAGTATCTGGCTTACTTTTGTGTCCATGTGATAACACATTTACTAACGATGGTGAATCGAGGACTTTCATACACTGAAAGCAAATATATGGTGTGTTTTTAAAGAAACAACGGAGGACTATTAGTGAGGCAGCTTAGCACCGAATTTCAAAGGGATGGGGACATGCCGGATAAAAGCACCAAATTTTGATCAGGCAATCTTCAGGTCCCAGCTCTGATTCTATAACCGGCGCCAAGCGATACGACCACTCTTATGCTTCTACGATACATTTTTGTAATGTGAGCAATTTAACACATACGAAAATCAAGAAAAAATGTAAACTCTTTCAGACCGTGCGTATATTTACCCAACATGGTGCAAAATTGCCATGTTTCTTGTTTTAAGGTATTTTCTGAGTATGGTTGCTCATTATTTGGCCCATTAGGGGTGTTTATAATTCAATCACATGAAATAATCATACTTAGTACACAATTAAGTAGGAGAGCAAAGCATGAAGGTCAGTTCAAAGGTTTTAATGGAGGAATCTGCTAACAACTGACATTAAAACATGGAAACATGCAGTGTTAATGTCTTAAATCCCTTCTCTGCACAAAATTCAATTACTACATTTCACACTAAGCCGGCTAAGCTACTTCTCACATCGGCAGCTGCAAAGTTATGTGCACTTCCACCGCGCCTTCTTGCATGAGCATCGTCCTCCACACGTGCACATGGCGCTTTTGCAACCACTTGATCAGTCCGCTGCAGGCCTGGGATGCCACAGGCAGGTTGGAGCACACAGGACGCCAGGTCTTCGTTGCACTCTCTAGAGTCCATCCAAAGCCCTCTGAGGTTGGAGGCTTCTGCTCACAATGATCACTGGTTGCCCAGATTCCAGCTTGGTAGACTGCGCGCAGTGTGTGCTGCAGAAGGGCTTCTTGCGTTGGGGGAATGTTCTCCATTGTCCTGTTTTTCTGGGAGAAGAGTTCCCTACGTGCCTCGTTCACAGAGTCCAAGTTGCTCTTTTTATTGTAGATGATCACGGTCAAGCGCTCGAGCAACTGGAATTCCTTGCAGTTCACTGTCACAGTCATGTAAGGGTGATTCATGAGGTTGTTGAAGGCTTCCGTCACCTCCACGTAGGCATTCCAAGCCTCCCATACCGATTTCTTCCCTTTGCCAAAGAAAGCGGAAGTTGTGTCGCAGCCCGTGAAGCTGTGGAAGAACATAGGCAGTGCCGTTGACCTATCTTTTCCCAGAGCATAGCATATGGCATTGATATCCAGGTACATGAAGTTCTTTCCAGTTCCAAAGGCTACCCAGATGGCTGCCATCTGATGCTGGCTGGTCAGGGAATGATACTTTCCTATCAGTATGACAACGACGTCTGTGTCGACAGTGCGTACCAAACAGGTGGTGCATCCCTTGTCCAGCGCATCTTTCAGGTGAACGACAATCCTTGTATCGGCCTCTTCATGGTCACATCGTGGCATGGAGTGGTCGGAACCTCTGCTGATCACATCTGTGCCTGATGTTATGAAGACCTCCTTTCCGTCTGGCCAGTCATTGGAGCCGACTTTGTCTGAAAGGAACTGGAAAAGCTCCTCCTTGTTTGTGGAATCCCGGAGGAAGTCGGGCCAGTTGCTGGGCACCTTGGTTGGACCGCCGACCTTTCTCCGCACACCTTTTCCCCTTTTCTCTCTAGTTGACTCCTTGATACTGCTGGCAATGTAGCTGTCCCAGACCACATCGACTCTTCTGCAGGATTCAAGTAGCTTCAGGATGTGGGGGATGCAAACGCCATTAGCATTGAATGTGGTGACATTAGTATGAGGAAGCAGATACACCACAGCAACACCGTCGAGAATTCTTGCATCCAGAAACGGCGGTGTAATATGCATTTAATTAAATAAAAAAAAAAAAAAGTTCTATTATGCAGGCTATCCTATCGGGGAGGCGGTAGCAGTGGTTAGCGTCTCTCAGTGGCGTTCTCGGTGACCCGAGTTCGATCCCCGAAGAAAACCAAAATCTTTCTGCACCGTCGAGTGGCCTAAGAACACCCACATGCCCTGCCCATTAACTCTACCTTCGATTGCGAGTGCATCGGATGACACAGGGGGGCGGCATGAGCCTCTAATCACAGGCGTCACTATAAAAATCCTGCCTGCGCCACCACGGACGAGGGCCAACCATCACAGCCCTCAAGTGAACCTCCGGGGCTTAACTACCGAGCCCTGGGTCACTATTGCCTACAGGCGCTATAGGCACAAAATGTTAAATAAAAAAAAATTAAAAAAATAAAGATTGTGTTTAAAAAAAATGTTCGGATCGCTTGGCGCCGGTTCTAGAATTGAAGCTTGGATTCTGAGGAATACCTGGAAAAAATGTGGTGCTTTTATCCGGCATGTCCCCATCAACTACCTAAGCTGCCTCACTATATAGGATGCCCGATTTTCGCTGAATTTTTTCAACCAATAAGAGACCATAGCGAAGCTGGCCTGACATGCTCCTCCTCGGGGGAGGAGAGTTTGGCTCTAACGTTCTTGAATTGACTATACCGCCTGAGTTTGTTTTAACACCGCAGTGGCAAGATTAGTAAGAAAAAAAACGGAAGTCTGTCTTTAGCGGGGCGGATTTGTGAAACGGACAACTAGACGCATGGAGTTATAGCTCCATGACTAGACGGATGAGAGGGAAGGAAGAAGGGGAGAGGAAAGGAGGTGAGGGAACGAAGGGAAGAATGAGGCAAAGAAAGGAGGGGATGTAGAGGGAGGGAGAGGTGAGGGACGGGTGCGTGTGTGTGTCTTGGTGGAGAGGAGGCGCAGGGGGGGTAAATGGAGGAGGAGGATCACGACCAACGATTTCAGATGGTTAGAAGTTGTGGTGCAGCAGCTGTTGGCGGTAAGACAGTCTTAATGTGACGGACGGCTGTGAGGCGCCGCTGGGGTGAGTCAAGAGAGACGAAGGGGAGAAGGCAGGGCTAAAAGGAGGGAAGGTAGGGAGTGGATAGAATGAAAACGAAGAGATGGAGGGAGGGGGGGGGAAGAGTATTGCAAGGATGAGCAGAGGAAAGAAAGAAGAGTAGTTGAGGACGACGAGTATGAAGAGAACGAGAGAGAGAGAGAGAGAGAGAGAGAGAGAGAGAGAGAGAGAGAGAGAGAGAGAGAGGAGAGAGAGAGAGGAGAGGAGAAGAGAGAGAGAGAGAGAGAGGAGAGAGAGAGAGAGAGAGAGAGAGATGGGTGAGAGAGAGAGAGAGCTGGGTGAGAGAGAGAGAGAGATGGAGGTGGTGGGAGAACCGAAAGTTAATGCAGGAGGGATCAAAGAGACAGAGAGGTGAGGGGCAGAAAGGGGAAAGCAGAGGGGAACCAGGAAAAAAGGAAAATACAGTAGGCAAATGTAGGTATGGAAGAAAACATATTACCTCGAGTTGAAGATGAATCGAAGAGGAAGAAAGCAGGAAAAGGAAAATGGAAGAAAAAAAGAGATGGGAGGAAAGAATATGAATGATATGAAGAATAAAGATGCAAAAAGAGCTGAAAGAGAGAGAGAGAGAGAGAGAGAGAGAGAGAGAGAGAGAGAGAGAGAGAGAGAGAGAGAGAGAGAGAGAGAGAGAGAGAGAGAGAGAGAGAGAGAGAGAGAGAGAGAGAGAGAGAGAGAGAGAGAGAGAGAGAGAGAGAGAGAGAGAGAGAGAGAGAGAGAGAGAGAGAGAGAGAGAGAGAGAGAGAGAGAGAGAGAGAGAGAGAGAGAGAGAGAGAGAGAGAGAGAGATAATGAAAACAAGTCAAATGAATAGGAAAAAGAGAACGGAGAAAAATAAACTACTGTCTATTTCAAAGTCGAAAACTTGATTGACATACTAATACAGAATAATGATATAAAATGGCACAGACTGTCAAATAAATAGGCAAACATATGTAACATTTTGGAATTAATATTATGAGACACCGGCATCAAAACATTAATTCATGACCTTGACTTTTTAGAATGTTAAAAACTGCAATAATAATAAAAAATAATAATGATATTATTAATATTGATAATTATAATCAGAACAATAAAAGTATAGATAATGATATTAATATAATCATATAATGCAAATTGTGTATCAGCACCTGGTCGGATGCACCTGAGCACGAATTCGTAAGAGGTTCGAATCCGACCAGGTGCTGATACACAATTTGCACCTCACCACACCTGCACACAGTGCACAGCCGTTCTTCCAGCGGTAAGCGGCCCCGCTCGCACCTATTCCAGCTCCTAGTCTCTACTGCTAAGGTGTGGCCAGACACTCGAAACTTTGTAAATTTTATTCTATGAAACTCATTTATTGGTTGTCTCTGAGTGTAAATGAAAATTACAAAGAATTTTGTTCTAATCTTTGCATCAGGAAATACTCCAGACATAAAAACGTTGTTGAATAAAGTGGTAAGGACACACATTCAGATGTGGTGCACCCACACAGACTCGCAAGGAGTCCTCTATAGGAGAGGTTTAGTCGTGTCTCCTCATGCTTCTGTTTTCCTTCAGGCTGTTCGGCGTCAATATAAGGAAGTCGCTTCCATTGTTGAGAAGCTGTTTACACAATATTTTTCCAGGTCCTCTGCACGGTATTGTCGTCAGCAACCTTGGACACCACGTTGACACAACACCCATATAGTTGGCGGGGCATTCCTATCTGTGTAATGTTTTTCAACTGTGATAAGTGGCAATAATCTGTGGCAATCAACCACAGGCACAAACAACACCTGATTGTCCATGTCATCATTATCAAGGATGTGGTGTCTGTCCGACAACACAATATCATCAAAGATGTGTTGCTTCATGTGTTGCTGACACAAGCAGACACACTGTACGTACACACATCCGGCTGCTGGTCAATACATATATGCGATTATACATGTAGTACATAAGTATAACCTCGAAATATCCAGTGCCCTAACAATATAGATGTATGTTATGAATATTTAAATTTATCTACAAGTTATAATTCTTACCAAAAAAAAAAATTATGATAATATCTAGTTGTAACAATAAATAATCGAATATTACAAAAAATACTACGTAACAGAACAAATCATGTATATATGATAATGATAAACAAATAATGAAATAAATGGAAATTAAATGGGAAACATGAATTTTCAATAGATCTTATTATTTCAAGCAATAAATTGGCTGTTTTGATTTAGGAATATCAATTTTTTCACTCTTCTTAAATCACACATTGGTAACTAGCGGTAGCTTTCATAACTCAATATTACTGGTTGAAGATCTCGT
The DNA here is from genome assembly GCA_016584305.1 of Chionoecetes opilio. Classification (NCBI taxonomy): domain Eukaryota; kingdom Metazoa; phylum Arthropoda; class Malacostraca; order Decapoda; family Majidae; genus Chionoecetes; species Chionoecetes opilio. Next base: position 117,112 of record JACEEZ010019715.1, read on the forward strand.
GAAAGTTGGGTACTTATATACATCGAATTTCAATATAGTTGTGTAGTGAGTTTCAGAAATATTTCAATTAAAATGCTCTACCATCTGAGCCTTGGAGGTTATACTGCCTAGCGCTATAAGCATATACAAGTACTTGTGGGCCCTTCGGACCCATGTATTGATGTTTGTAGTAGTAGTATATATTAGACAACAATGTGAGTGCAAACTCCAATCATGTTGTTGCTGTCGTTGGTCACTGATCAAAGTGTCTCGGAGTAGATCACGTTCCGTATGATTCCACGGGGCGCCAACACTTCGACGGCATCAAAACAGCCAACCCTTGACAGGCGGATTACTTGGCCGTGCGTGGAGTATATTATAATCTCGACCCAAAGAACACACATACACACACACACACACACACACACACACACACACACACACACACCGCACACATGCATGCATGCGTACACACACACGCACACTCACACGCGCACACAAACATGCAATCACGCACGCGCACACACACATGCACGCACGCACGCGCACACACACATGCACACACACACACATGCATGCTTGCACATACACACACACACACACACACACATGCATGCATGCACACACAAACGCACACACATGCATGCATGCACACACAAACACACACACACACATACACACACACACACACACTCAAACACGCACACAAACGGTAAGTCCATGAGTCTACGGAGTAGGTGAAATGCGGCAAGACGTAACAGCAGAGTTTCTTCCTGTAATTTAATACTCCTAAAAGGTTTTTAGCCCAACACCCCCCTTAAAAATTATTTAATTGACATGGGACCAAGCCGCTTACCACCTACGACTTATTTGCGATTTTTTTACCCTAATCTCATCAAAATTAAATTTACAATTTCGGCTACCCAAAACAGACAGACAGACAGACACACGGCTACTCCTATAGTATAATGGATGTGAAAACAAAATGCATTCTTTTATTTATTTTCAGACTTAGTTCATTGTAAGCTACCATTTTTTGACAGAAACTAATACTTTGTTTATCTTTAAAGTTAATAAGACTTATTAATGTCGCATAATATGCAGTTCTGTCATCTCCAATCAATCAATCATTGGGGGCATACGCCGGGGGGCGCGTCGCCTCGTCCACCCTACGACGCCACTCCCGGGGGTCACCACGCGCGAGTTCCCATGCAGGCTCCTTTTCCATACCAAGTAGCTATCGACAAGAAACATCAACTTGCCCCAGCCACGAGCCTTGTGGGCGCCCCCTTGGCTTCCTCCACGCCGGATTGTCTCTTACAGATACAACCCGATGGGAAGGATTGGTTTCAGGGTAGCGTGCCACATGCCCATATAGCCGAAGTTGGCGCTGACGGACTATGCAGGTAATAGGCCTCGATTCAGTCTCACGGTGCAATCGCTGATTTGACACGTAATCATCGCAGCGATACCCCATGATTCTGCGAAGACACTTATTACCAAAGGCATTGATTCGTCTCTTCAAGTCACTATTTAGTGTCCATGTCTCACAACCACAGAGTAAGACAGGGATCACAAGCGACTTGAAGATCCGGATCTTTGTCCTCCTGCACAGGTCCCGACAACGCCAAATACTCGTGCTGAGCGAGTCCATAACACCGTGGGCTATGCCAATCCGCCGTAAGACTTCTTGACGTGACCCGCCGTCATTATGGACTGCGCTACCAAGGTATGTAAAACTTTCCAAGATCTCAATGTCCTCACCACACGCATGAAAAGACTGTACTGCTTCATCTAGTAAGTCTCCAAACACCTGGACCTTGGTCTTGAGCCAGGAGACCTCAAGTCCCAAAGGCTTTGCCTCCTCGTGCAGCGCCTCGAGAGCCATCACCAGGACCTCCAGCGACTCAGCAAAGATTACTGCGTCATCGGCAAAAACAAGATCAGTGATGTTGATGTTGCCGACAGATGCTCCACAATCACTTTGATCTACAACCTTGTCCAATACCCAGTCTATACAAGCGTTGAAAAGTGATGGTGCAAGGACGCACCCTTGCCTCACTCCTGTATTAACAGGAAAGAAGCTGGATACACCTGCCCCACACTTCACAGCACTCTCAGTCCCAGAATATAGACCAGTTATCAAACCAATAGTCCTTGCAGGAATCCCTCGAAGTCGCAGAAGATCCCAGAGTGACTCACGATGCACTGAGTCAAACGCCTTCTTGAGATCAACATAGGCTGCAAGCATCCCCTGTCGAAACTCACGTCGGCGTTCCACCAGGACACGAAGCGCTAGGATACGGTCCGTTGTTGACTTACCAGGCGTGAACCCAGACTGCTGAGGTCTCTGATGCTTCACCAGATGACTGCGAATTCGTGTCAGCAATAGATGGGCAAGCACCTTGCCTGGTACGCTGAGCAGTGTAATACCGCGGTAATTGTTGCAGTCCTGACGGTCCCCTTTCCATTTCCAGATAGGGACGACCAGCCCCCTTTTCCAGTCAGGAGGAATGGTACCTGATTGCCACACGGCAGTCAAGACAGCATGCAACCCGCGGATCATGGCCTCACCCCCAGCTTTGAGGAGCTCCGCACTGATATTACAAACACCAGCTGCCTTTCCACCCTTCGACTTTGCTACAGCCTCTCTGACTTCGTCAAGAGAGGGTGCGGTTTCGTCAATGGGAGGATCGGCATCCACTGCCTGTAACCCAGTGGTGTGAAGCTGCTCAATTGGAGGGTCCACCGTGAACAACTGCTGAAAGTACTCAGCCCAACGAGCCATCTGCCCATCCAGACAATTGTCATCTCCAGACAAACTAAAATTAATCAGCTTTGATGTGTTCACTACATCATCAATATATATTCAAAATAACAATGGTACTAATGTGGAGCCTCGTGGTGCTC
>JACEEZ010019715.1:125000-170000 GCA_016584305.1 Chionoecetes opilio
TTGTGACCAAGGACTAATGAAGTGCATTACTTAGGGTCCCAAGGTAGGATGCTGTTGGCGGACCAGGGGGCCAAGCGCTCACAAATTAGCAGAGGGGGCAACCACAACATGTCACAGCCAGCCGTGTGAGGACAAGGAGAAAAGAAGGAAATAGAAAAATAAGTGAGAGGGAAACAGTTGGAAGTGGGATAGACTACGTATACATTATATTAGGATAACGACTTGAGCATTACATGTGCGTATCGTTAAGGGGTAACAGTGCGACTGAAGTTACCAAAGATAGTAAACTATATTAGGATAACACTTGAGCATTTCGCGTGCGTATCGCTAGGAGGGAAGGAAGACTTAATATTAAGATAACTTGTGAATGTATAATAACTACATAATGGAGACAGTAAAGAGTTAAATATGTTATAATTAGAAATATATATTAACGCGTTATCATTCTGTTTCCAACCAGTCCTTACTTATTTTCTTAAATCTTTTATTTTTGTTCAATCATATATTTTTTCCCACTTAATGTGGGTGGTGGCAGCGGAGTAACCAGGACTGTAGAGTACACTCCCAAGGTGGGCACTACATAATAGTAACAAAGGTGTAGATGGTCAAAAAGACCATTACATTTTGGTGACAGCGGTTTGGATCCATTCGATGGTATCCGCGTACCCACGAGCCAACTAACGCCTTGTTAGTAGTTTTTTTTTTCAAGTGCCAGTTACCTAGTGATCACATACTGTACAGTATGGTGTGTATAGAGTATAGGTGTACAGAGTACCGTTAGTGAGTATGACTAGTTCGCTCAGACCGTGGAGGAAGATGATACTAACGTAACAGTAGGCCCGGGTTACCCACATGTTAACATAGACGCTGATAAAGACATTAGTGATGGCCTGGAAAAGCCGAAGCGGAGTAGTGAAAGGGTGCGGCATGAAATACGCACACCTCCGACCCGCTGTTGAACATGAAAGTGATGTGGGTAGCGCGTATGCAGTGTGTTTATGGGTGATGTAGGATGCGTGAAGGTAGTGTGGATGTGGGTGATGTGACACTACATCCACGTGTGGATGCATGTGGAACGATGCCGAGTGGAAGTGGATAGTGATGTGTGTGGAAGTGGATGGATGATGAATGTGTGGATAGGGGGCTTGTATTCCACACTTAACACTAATGTAGGGCAGGATGTCATGTAAAAGGTGCGGTAAGGTTAGGTTACCATACCTTACGGTTAGATTAACATTAGGATAGAGGTAACAGCTCATGTAGAACTAGACGCCCTACAAGTAAGCAACTTTACGGGTTGTCGTGGCAGTAATGGCCACCTTAGAAAATTTGCTTTAGAGTGGTAGTAATGGAGGAGGAATTTGTACACTAACACCATCTTGAGAGAGGAGGCCAGTGAAGAGATACGTGCTTATTATAATGACAGAAGTGTTAATCTCTCGTGAGAGAGAGATTAATGTCACCACTTTCTCTAGTGAGAGAGAAAGAGAGAGAGATGAATGTCCCCTAGAAAGAATGTAAAGGTTAGAAATTCTTGCTTTAGAGGGTGCACACAGATTGCACTGAACACTAAACCCGCTAGGTTGTCGTTAGACCCAAGGATGTGCTTGGCTCTGAGCTTTGCTCGTTGGGTGGATAGACGCAGGAGTATGTATGCCTCGCAAAGGAGGTGAGCCTTATCCCAAGTATTGAGGGTATGGAGTAAATCCAGTCGTGATTTCTCCCTACGCACCTACGCCCAGGATTGGTGGGGTAAAAGAAAATAACCATTACAGACTAGAGGGACGAGTCCAGTCGCGACTCTATAGGGCTTCGGCCTTGACAAATAAGAGAAAGTGAGAAGGTTCTCATTTCAAGGGAGTGAAGGCATTACATTAAATACGTATTCCCCAAACTGGTCAAATCTACTCTGGGTGAGGGAAGTGATAAGTTAAGAATACATACTATCTCATTTTGTTGTAAATTCGTTGGAAGAATTGGAATGTGCGGGATGAGAATATTTGTTTGTGAGTGATAAGAAAATCTTAAGAAAATTTATATTAAATTTTGTGTGATGGATTTGATAATTTTTTTTTAGTTAGATATCCGGTAGGATGCTTGATGAAGGACTGAGGCATAAGGAATTTTTTTTTGGGGGGGAAGAAGCTATGTAACGCGAGAAATTACATTAATAGGGGAAGAGATGAAATAACACATAAGTATCAATAAGCTAACGAGGAATTTTCCTCCACGCCTCATTCCTGAATCACTGGTTAGGCTTATATTTTAAACCAGTAGTAATTAGACACGTAGCGAAACGAGGTGAGAACGGGGATTCTAGGTTAGAATAATTTTAGAAGCAGCTCGACGTTCGTTGAGTTAAGTCGCCTGTGGGGAGGTGATATTCTCGCCCTTGGTAAAGGTATGATGTGAAATGTTTGTTAACTAGAGATGTAGACATGACTTACTGGTGATTCTTTTTTGTTGACCAAGACTAATGAAGTGCATTACTTAGGGTCCCAAGGTAGGATGCTGTTGGCGGACCAGGGGGCCAAGCGCTCACAAATTAGCAGAGGGGGCAACCACAACATGTCACAGCCAGCAGTGTGAGGACAAGGAGAAAAGAAGGAAATAGAAAAATAAGTGAGAGGGAAACAGTTGGAAGTGGGATAGACTACGTATACATTATATTAGGATAACGACTTGAGCATTACATGTGCGTATCGTTAAGGGGTAACAGTGCGACTGAAGTTACCAAAGATAGTAAACTATATTAGGATAACGACTTGAGCATTTCGCGTGCGTATCGCTAGGAGGGAAGGAAGACTTAATATTAAGATAACTTGTGAATGTATAATAACTACATAATGGAGACAGTAAAGAGTTAAATATATTATAATTAGAAATATATATTAACGCGTTATCATTCTGTTTCCAACCAGTCCTTACATATTTTCTTAAATCTTTTATTTTTGTTCAATCATATATTTTTTCCCACTTAATGTGGGTGGTGGCAGCGGAGTAACCAGGACTGTAGAGTACACTCCCAAGGTGGGCACTACATAATGGTAACAAAGGTGTAGATGGTCAAAAAGACCATTACACATACACTTTGGTGACTGGCATGTATGCGGGTTTGTTTTCTCCAATGTGTTTTGGGCCACATCCTCAATCTGCTCCGTAACATAATGCTAGGCTTAACATTCTTTTTATGAATGTATACATGTCCTTCTTGGGATCACAAGACAGCAGTGTGATGGGACGCTAGATTGATCGACACAACTACAGTTTGCATGTTCTTCATGGAGAAACAAGCCTTGACAGACCATTGAAGCTGTGCAAATTTTTGAAAATCAATGCTCTTTACAACATCTTCAACAGCATGAACATCAGACTAAGGGAGACCTGAGGAGATTATACTGAAATAACAACAAGAAACAGATTTAATCTAATCCAATTATGCTGATATAGGTTCCTTTAAAACCCACAGACAGTGTTATTAGTTTTTTTGCTATTTCTGAGTACCTTTTTTTTTACTACCTCACTGCACTCTCAACATTTAGCTGAAGGATCCACTACATCCCTTCTTGTTGTATTCTCGCTGTTATCTACCCTTCCATGTTCCCTTGATTGCACAGGGTAGAGCCTCTTCCATTATCATATGTTCAATAGATATTCTTTGACATTGTTTCTGGCTCTCATCTCTCAAATTATACACTGCTTTGCAAAATTAGGTACTTCATTTTCATCCAAATTCAATCAGCATATTTTTGCCCACATTAACTTTCAGGTTTCTTCCTCACAGAAACAGTTGAAATCATTCATTAGGTTGTATATATTTTTGTAATTTTCTGCTAAAAATACAATGTTATCCACACATGGTAGGGTATAGGGGTTCTAGTATGTTTTTATTTATACCCATCTCTCCATCCACCATCATTTCCTACCTTATGTGCACAGTCTAGATTACACAACCTGTTTGTACAGCAGTGTTACACTAGTAATGTTGTAGAAACAGATTGTGTAAGGTAGGCTATGCACATTATCAATAAATTAATCATTGGGGGCATACGCCTGGGGGCGCGTCGCCTCGCCTACCCTACGATGCCACTCCCGGGGGTCACCACGCGCGAGTTCCCATGCAGGCTCCTTTCCCATACCAAGCAGCTCTCGACAAGAAACATCAAGTTGCCCCAGCCACGAGCCTTGTGGGCACCCCCTTGGCCTCCTCCACACCGGATTGTCTCTGACAGATACAACCCGATGGGAAGGATCGGTTTCAGTGTAGCGTACCACATGCCCATATAGCCGAAGTAGGCGCTGACGGACTATGCAGGTAATAGGCCGCGATTCAGTCTCACGGTGCAATCGCTGATTTGACACGTAATCATCCCAGCGATGCCCCATGATTCTACGAAGACAGTTATTACCAAAGACATCGATTCGTTTCTTCAAGTCGCTATTTAGTGTCCATGTCTCACAACCATACAGTAAGACAGGGATCACAAGCAACTTGAAGATCCGGATCTTTGGCCTCCTGCACAGGTACTGACAACGCCAAATACTCCTGCTGAGCGAGTCCATAACACCGTGGGCTATGCAAATCCGCCGTAAGACTTCTTGACGTGACCCGCCGTCATTATGGACTGCGCTGCCTTGGTATGTAAAATTTTCCAAGACCTCAATGCCCTCGCCGCACGCATGAACAGACTGTACTGTTTCATCTAGTAAGCCTCTAAACACCTGGACCTTGGTCTTAAGCCAGGATACCTCATTTCCCAAAGGCTTTACCTCCTCGTGCAGCGCCTCGAGAGCAATCACCAGGACCTCCAGCGACTCAGCAAAGATTACTGCGTCATCGGCAAAAACAAGATCAGTGATCTTGGTGTTGCCGAGGGATGCCCCTTGATCTACAACTTTGCCCAATACCCAGTCCATACAAGTGTTGAAAAGTGATGGAGCAGGGACGCACTCTTGCCTCACTACTGTATTAACAGGAAAGAAGCTGGATACACCTCCTCCACACTTCACAGCACTCTCAGTCCCAGAGTACAGACCAGTCATCAAACCAATAGTCCTTGCAGGAGTCCCGAGAAATCGCAGAAGATCCCAGAGTGACTCAAGATGCACTGATTCAAAAGCCTTATTGAGATCAACATAGGCTGCAAGCATCCCCTGTCGAAACTCACGTCGGCGTTCCACCAGGACACGAAGCGCTAGGATACGGTCCGTTGTTGACTTACCAGGCGTGAATCCAGACTGCTGAGGTTCTGATGATTCACCCAAGAGACTGCGGATCCGTGTCAGCCAATAGATGGGCAAGCACCTTGTCTGGGCACGCTGAGCAGGTAATACCGCGGTAATTGTTGCAGTCTTGACGGTCCCCTTCCCCTTTCCAACATGGGGACGACCAGCCCCTTTTCCCCAAGTCAGGAGGAATGAAACCTGATTGCCACACAGCAGTCAGAACAGCATGCAACCGCGGATATCATGGCCTCACCCCCCAGCTTTGAGGAGCTCCGCACTGATATTCAAACACCAGCTGCCTTTCCACCCCTCAACTTGGCTACAGCCTCTCTAACTTCGTCAAGAGAGGGTGCGGTTTTCGTCAATGGGGAGGATCGGCATCCATTGCCTGTAACCCAGTGGTGTGAAGCTGCTCAGTTAGAGGGTCCACCGTGAAAAATGCCCAAAGTACTCAGCCCAACGACCCCAAATCTGCCCTCCATTTCGGGACACGGGGCGCCCATCTGTTGCTCGAATAGCATTCGCCCGAGATGGAGACTTGGAACGGAGCTTCTTCAGGGCTTGGTAGGCGGGTCGGAGGCCATTAGGGGTTCAAATGGCCCTCGAAAATCCTCAGGCAAACGGGACATACCTCTTCTTGTCTCTCCCCAGGGGGGTTTCTAGTCCGTCGTGACAGAGCCCTGTGCTGGTCCTAGCTCCCAGCCAAGCCTGGCAGCGCGATTCTACTCTATTTTCTCCACGTCTCCGTCGAACAAATCAAGCCTTGACCTCGGGCGCTCCCAATATACTCCTTGGCAGCCTGTAGAGTTTTCACGTTTTAAGGTATCCCACAGTTCTACAGGGTCCTCGAGGGCACCGAACACATCAAACCAATTTGAGGGCTGCCACTGCATACTCATGGGCACATGTCAAGTCCTTCAGTTTTCCCCAAGATGAAAACAGTATGGTTACCTCTTGAGATTCTCCTGGACTTGATATGAAGCTAAGTGTAGCAACAAAAAGTAAGTGATCTGTTCCAAAGAAACTCAGCACTCCGGTAACCCGCAGTTCTGGAGGATCCTTCAACGAGTACTAATGAGGACGTGGTCGATCCCCTTAGCTACCTCTCCGGCATTAAAATATACCATTTTCCAGTGGTGTAGCTCTGGTCTCTGATACCAAGAATCTGCAAGTCTTAACCTTCTCGACCTCGCAAAATTCAGAAGCAGATACCTGTTAATGTTTCTTGTACCGTAGCCATGGGGACCAATACATAACTCGTATCCATCTCTCACAGTGTCAGTAGTAGCATTGAAGTCACCCAAGACATTGAGTGTGTCCCGAGGAAGACACTGGTCTAACACAGAGTCGAGTTTGGCGTAGAACATCTCCTTCTCTTCAGTTTTACGCACCTCGTTGTACACTGCAACAAGAGACATGAAACCCAGAGTGCATTGCATCCTCACCCGCATTATACACTCATCAACAGGAGTAACCTCAACAACTGACGGCTGCAGTTTGCTGGAGATGCCTATAGCTACTCCCAGGATATGGTCGCCATTGCTCATGCCGGACCAGTAGGTGTAACCCCCACTGCTAGTCTCGCCACTGCCAGGCCTCCTCGTCTCAGGGAGGACCACCCTCTATATCCACTTAACCTATATCCACCCTCAGCCTACTGAGCTCGCCCGATAGTACAGGTAGTCGACGATCGTTTGAGAGGCTCAGAACGCTCCACGAGTCCACACGAAGAACCCTCCGGAGGTTTATCCCAGGAGTGATTCGACTGGCAGGCGCTGTCTCTGCACCGGCCCGGCCGCCCCATAAGAAAATGATGGGCTCGGGGGCCCTACCACTCGATTCAGAGTGCGGGATTCGTAAGGGCTTTGCCCCGCACTCGTCATAGGCTAACCCCCCTTTGCGTCGGCATTGGAGGGGTCTGCGTGGTCGGGCCCCCCGGCAAAACCGGGTCGGGGGCGCGGTTACCACCTCCCCGGCCTCTACCTATAATTATGTTCGTGGCTAGTTAAGTTTTTACAGGGAGGGGGTGCAAGCCCGTCTTCAACCAATCTAATTCAGGGATTGGCTTTACTGCTCACCGTGGCCATGGACGCAGAACCCCCTGTAAGGATTAACCCCAGGCTGCCCACTATTTCACCCATAGCTGGGGCTAGGATGGCCATTGACTCAATAGTGAGTTCATCATAGATGGTCTTATTTTTAGTCCATCTGGGTGTCCAGCACACCCTCCTCACTGGTAGAACCAGTCGTTAGCCGGTTTAGTCGCCGACGATCCTACCATGCGGCTGATTGTACTGGGTTACATGTTACCAGCAGCTGGGGACAAACCTGACCAGACAGCAACATAAGGTAGCATAAGGTACGCATGCACATAAAGCAGGAAATAATGGTATGGAGCATATTACTTCATGCATTACTCTAACATAATTTGCTACTGGCATTCTTGTAGGCAGTAATAAATAGACTTAGCATGGCATCTAGGCCAATCATGTGGTATGTGGAATTAGCCATCATATTCCCACTGCATTAACCTCTTGTGTTTGTCTTACTTCTTTCCAGTTAATATATTTTTCAGCTTTTCCAGTTTTCTAACAAAATTTTCCTAGGTTGTATTATCCCAGATGTTAGGTTTTTGAATGCTGTACCATTTTTTTTCTTTTTTAGTCTTTCATAAGCATTCCGTATGAATCCAAAACCTATTCAGATGTAATCATATTATATAAAATCTAGTATAAAATAGTTAACTTCTTTCTACTTCAAAACCATAGCATAGACAATCTTAACTAATCTTTTAAATGTCTCACTCATATATATACATGTAGGTTCAGTGTGTTTATTTTGCCTTTAACTAATAATGTTGATCATAATCTTCTATCAAACCAGCTCTCTTGTTCTATAATTAACTTATTATAGTATTTATGTTTTAATATTTTCCCTAAAGATTCATACTTGATTTTGTTTGTATTCAGCTTTCCATATATTTGTGTGCAATGATTTCACGCTATTACTAGTAGTATTGTCTTCAGATAATTTTTGTTTATTTTTGTAATACACAATAATCTTGACATTCTACATAAATTTTTCTTTGTGATTTTCATCAATCTTAATGTTCCTTGTTTAGATTATTTAGAAAATATTTCTTGCATTTAATGTACTACTCTTTTCCTCCTTTAATGTGTTTTACAAAAAAGAGCTTCATTTATATATTTCATTCTCCACAAGATATTGCACTGATCTCACTTATAAGAACACTGTTTGCAGTATATTTTGATACCTGTAGGATGAATATGTACACAATATCTTCTACTTTTGCTGCATACAATATTATAGCCAGGCCCAATCCTTTCCAACAACATTTTCCCGCGAATAATCAGTCACAGGCTCTTGCAATAATGCATAGAAATAGGCTTGCCAACTGTCGCGTTTGATAATCTTCCTTACTTTAATGTTGCAAAACACTATGTTAGATTAAATGAAACGGTCGCTAAGATGTTGGTGGAGTCACCCAATAATATTTTCAATAATTTCAAGATGACTTGTTCGTTGTATATACTATGCTATGCTGTTTTTATTTATTTACTCTCATGCACTGTCCCTTGTTGTTTCTTGCATCATTATTATGCATTTTTAGTTTGAAATAAACTAAGAGTGAGTGGGGAAATATATTGTTGTGATAACATTGTTGAATGAAAGATACCGGGTATTCTTGTCTACCGAAATTCTCGTCCCGACATAAACCGAGATCTCTCACCAATGGTGGAACACTCACCGACGTGGACATTTTTGCTTCTTCTAGCTTTCTAACTAAATATTGGTCACTCTCGTTTAGGAGTTTCGTTGAAACTTCATAATTCTCTTACTGTCTACTGTATAGGGGCTAGCAACTATAGTGGGCTTTTTGTTCATTCTTTTATTTGTGCCCTTGGCCAGTCCCTTAATTAAGGTAAAAGATTTGTAAAAAAAAAAAAAAATGCATATGCAATCATATATTTTGTACATTTACAAGTATTTCTTGTGTTGTAAAACTAATATATTAAAAGAAATCATTATTTTCTAAGATTCTAAATAGTATATCCTGCAGGGCTTTATACCTCAATTGCACCCCCCTCATTTGTGTTAATCATCCTGCAGAGATTTGCATTTCTTACCCCACCTTTGTGTAACTTGAAAGGATAAATATTTTGTTTCCATTTGCATTCATTTTATGGTATATGTATAATGTTACTGCTTAAATGCGTACGCAGTGTCCGGTTGCTCCTGTTTATTGCATCATGCACCAATATGAGTTCCAAATGACTAGCGTGGTAAGCTCTTTCTGATCAGTTGGTTCATCAGGCACTACATCACAGTGTCACAGACTCTACGTTGGCCTAGAACGTGTCCATCATGTCCTTCTTAGACCTGAAGCAGGGCATGGTCTCCCGGTGGTGGGCCCGAGCCCGGATGAATCCGTCTCTGGCCTGCTGCCCCACCACTGCTGCCGCAGCTTCTGTCATCTGCTTCACGACTCTGTCGGTGCTCTGAGTGTGGATAGAGAACTCCGGAACCTCGTACGGCTTGACCAGGATCTCCTGGATCTGATCCCCGGACAGTGAACAGGTGAGTGCCGGCTCGTGCACCTGGCCAGGCTGCCAGCTGATCAGTGTCTGCAAGCTGGTGGCTGACAAGTTCAGCTTCGGTGTGGTGCGAGGTCTTACACTGGTGTCCCCATACTCCTCGCCAGCTCTCAGCTTCAAAATCTGGGTCACGGTGAACCTGCGGTCGTCCTCACTCTGACTCGCCATCAGCGAGAGGAGGACACATTCTGAGTGTGCGAACCATGCTCCTGTCCGCACGTAGAAGGTCACAGCTGTTTGGACCTTCTTGGGCTGCGACCTCATCACTCTGAGCTGCGTGAGTATGTGCTTGGGGCCGTCCTCTAGTCTGTGAACCTTGATGTCGTAATAGAGTTTGAAGTACACCTGCAGGCAGTACTTGACTAGGATTTCCAGGGTGTTCAGTTCTTTGCCAGTCAGTCCATGCTTTCTGGTCCACATGTACACGAGCGACTGGGCTGTGGTGAGCCATCTGGAGTGGGACACCTTGCCACACTTGATCTCCTGCAGCTCGGACGGGAGAACGCCCCGCTTCACAGCCTGGGCCAGCTGGTAGGAGACCTGCTGGTCAGTGGACATGTTGACCAGGATATACTCAGGTATCTCCGTGAGATCTTCACCGCCTGGCACTCCTCTGAACTCTGCGTTGTACTGCATCTCATTCACGCTGGACAGCAGACTGCACACTGGACCCGTGAAGCCAGTGTCAGATGAAGTAGGCCCGTCGATGCTGGTGATAAGGTGGCGCAGGGGCAACTCGTTTGTGTGCAACACGCATATACTCCAGAAGAGCTTGCGTCCCAGCATCTTCTCCAAATGGGCGTGAGTACCACCCTTCCACCCCGTGTTGGCCCTAGTTGAGTCACCTTGCAGTATGATCAGTGAGTCGGTGGAGTCGTATGTCACCAGCAGATCATAGAGCCTGAGCCACCTTGAACGCAGGCTTCTCAGGTGGCACCGAGTCCTCTGGTACAAAGTGCCAAAGGTACCTTCCAGATGGCTCCTCTGTCACTGACACATGCTCCTCCCTGATCAACCTTGGGTGCAGTTTCCCATAGCTGTCGGGCACCATCGCCCTGGTCTTGTCCTTCCTCCCATTGTAACCCAATCCAACTATTTTGGTACCCTGGTGCTTCCCCTGGTCAAGGTCCCTGGCCGATGCCATGGCATCCTGTCTGGCCCTCCTCAGCTTGTTAGGATCGCAGACCAGGTACGACATGTCTGGAGAGAGGTGGCCGTCAGCGATAAGGTCCTGGAGGAATCCAGAAGCCAAGGCAGCAGCAGCAGTGGACGGAACGTCGAACCGGATGCCTGCCAGCGCCAGGTTCCGGACTGGCATTGTGTTTATTCTTGCAGCTGGCCTGTCCAAGTACTGCATCACAAGGGGTGCCAGGGACCCCAGCCTCTCCCTGAGGAGTCGGTCTACCAGTATGGCAGCCTCCTGTTGCTCCTGCCTCTTTCCCCTGAGTGGCAGGGTGAACGACTCCTCCGTCCCATCCTCAGAATCCTGGTGATCTTCAGCCTGGCTCAGGAACATCTGCTCCTGCAGCTCAAGACGTCTGACCTTTTCATCTTTCTGCTTCTGCTTCTTCAGCTTAGCCTCCTCTTCCAACTGCTTTCTCTTTGCTGCTTTCACTTGTCTATGCGTATCATTCTTGTCTACCCCCTGTCATCATCATTGCACTCTCCTCCCCAACTTTGATCCTCTGGTAGTACATCCCACTCCAGGTCTAAAGTAGGGACTTTGCTGGCCAGGGGGCAGTCACACTGCACGTGTGCTCTCGCGTGGCACAGCTGGGGGTTGGAGCAGTGGGATTCCTGGTCCTTGCAGAGGAAGATCGTGTGAGGGCAGGCCGTTATGTCAAACACCTGTCCATATTCTTCTCCACGAATTCCTTTACTGCTTTAGTTGCTCTGTCTCTCACCACTTCACTAACCTTCTTCCAAAAATTATCTAACCTTCTGGTCACGGACCGGTCAATAACAACCACTGGAGGTGCAAACTGGGCGTTTGATTTCTTCCACTGGGCAAGCACCATGGGGGTCAGATCCTTCGCAATGTCTCTCACTGGGTACCCCCGCTTGTCAACACCCTCCCGGATGCCGCTGAGTTCTTGGAGAAGGATTCCCCTCTTCATCACGCCGCGATACGTAGGCACCTCACTCTCAGCAAACTCTCGTCCACCGCCAACAAAGGCAGCCAACTTGGATCTAGAGCTCTGTATAGTTGCGGGCTTCGACCCACTTGGTTTACAAGGAGAAGCCATCCTGAAAAAGACAATCAAGAATTGATGATATGTGCAAATGAAGCCGTTGCTTTAGCAGGGCTAAGCTATGTTTTGCATATAAATATAAAAGTCCATTTTTGCATAGCAAGAAGTGCTCAAACCAAAACGTTGAAAAGGACAAACTACCCTTAAAATTCTATTTTACATAAGAAAACACCCTGCCAAATTCGAAATAATCTATATTTCACTTTTCATTGGACCTACGGCGTACCCTACTAACCATGTTACAACATTGTGTATTAAAGATTATCGGTGATGCTACAAATGCTCCTTTAAGATGCCTATACAAGGTGAGGGCTTTCATGATAACATAGCAAAGAGGAATTTCAATAATAATGGTTGGTATAACAGGAGTAATGATAAGAAGGATAATGGAAATATGGATATATGTAAGTTGGTACTTGGTAGAGTCCTTTACAACAGTTTTTAAATTCAAGCTATTAATAAAACTGAACTCAGAAAGGCTGTTAGTAATATGTTAAAATCCCTGCAAATTAAGATGTGCGTTGCGAAATTCCACCGCATTATCACTCAATAATACACGAGGTGTCAAGTAAGATATATTTTGTTTTTATATTCGTGCCTGTAACACCTGTAGGCAGTGACCTCCATGGCTTGCAATAACAGATTCCAATAATTTACCTACCACTGACGTCAGACTAACGGGTTGATAATTTGACATTAATCCTCTATCACTCTTAAATAAAAGGACTACATATCCTTTCCTCCACATTAACGGCACATCCCGTAGATCAACCGATTTCCTAAAAATGTGCACTAACGACTCACTAAGTAACAACCTCTTTCATTATTTTAATACCCTGGGATAAACTTCATCTGTTCCTCCTGACTTAAATTTATTCGTGCTATCTTTACCAACTTATACCATTTACTTAATTATCACAATATCTTTGAGGTTCACATCATCCTCTCCTCTAAACATATGTTCACTATCAGGTAGCATCTGCGTATCCTCTTGAGTAAAGACACTTTAGAAATAATAATTCCTGCATCTACCTGGTCAGTGGTATCCTTCATCAGCCTCAAACGAGCCCCTCCTTGCTCTGCTACTTTCCATCCCCTATCCTCAGGTGCCTTACTAGGTAAGCCACCCTCACTTGCCCCACCAGGCAAGATACCCTCTGGTGCCCCACCAGGTAAGCCTCTCACAGGTGCAGCACCAGGCAAGTCACTCGAACCGACACCCCCACTCTTAAGAGCAGCTTGAATCTCTTTCCCTTGGTTCTGCACAACACTTTTCAAATCTTTCACTACATCTTTCAAATATTGCATCCTGAATATTTAATTTCCTCCTGTTATAACTTATTCTGCATCAAATACAGGGTCATCAACAACTTTATCTGTGATAATAAGAATAGCTACACAATAAAATTTCGGCAGCTGCTAGCTTGGTAGCAATGTGTATTGTGAAACGTTCAGTATCGTTCAGTAGGGCGGGTGCGGGGGGGGTGACCGCTACTGAACGCAGCCAAACAACTGAAAAAAGCCTCCCTCGTTGACATGGGGTTGAAAGGGGCGTTGATAATTACTCCTCTACAGGCCACGGAGTAAGGCACGGCCGCCCATGAGCAGCGTAAAAAATGGAAAGTAATGTGTAAGAATGTAAAGTTGTGCATCACTAAATAAAAAAAATCTTGTAACACGTCACGAAAAAAAAGAGAGAGAGAGAGAGAGAGAGAGAGAGAGAGAGAGAGAGAGAGAGAGAGAGAGAGAGAGAGAGAGAGAGAGAGAGAGAGAGAGAGAGAGAGAGAGAGAGAGAGAGAGAGAGAGAGAGAGAGAGAGAGAGAGAGAGAGAGAGAGAGAGAGAGAGAGAGAGAGAGAGAGAGAATCAGATGAACTTGTCAGATTATCTCTCCCATGCTCCGTCTTTATCCGATCGGAGAAGTAGAAGCCTCGGGGTGGAGGATATGGAGGAGGAGGAGAAGTAAAAGGTTTTAACGTGGAGCTATGGGATCTGGAGGGAAATAAAAAGAGAAAAAGAAAAAGTGGTGGAAGGAGTGGGGTCGTTGGCTTTACTGAGGAAATGAAGAGTGTAAATAAAATGTGTAGGGCTTTTTTTCAAGCTTCAGAGAAACTTTTTTTTTTGTATACCAGAAGCTTCAGTGGCGACCTTGAAGACGTTAAGTATGGAGTTTCCAGAAGGGGCTTCAATGGAAAGTCTTTGTAAGTTTTATGGGGAAGCTTTTTATGAAGCATGTTGAAAGCTTCAGTGGAGAGTTGTAAAAGGCTTCAGCTGGAAAGTTAGAAGAAAAAAAATACTTCGATTGTAAGAGACGAGGAGGTGGTGAAAAAATTGATAAATAGGAGATAGAGGAGCAGGGGGAGGAGGAGGAGGAGGAGGAGGAGGAGGAGGAGGAGGAGGAGGAGGAGGAGGAGGAGGGAGGAGGAAGAAAAGGAGGAGGAGAAGGAGGAGGAGAAGGAGGAGGAGGAAGAGGAATACAAAGTAATACAAAAGGATATAAAGGAGAAACAGACAGCAACAACCCTACTTGGCCAAGCAAGACTACCTGTGTGACTAGTTTATATCACTATAGTTCTACGTGTTGGAGGTAAAAGAATATAAAAGTTGAAGACTCCTCCCCACCTACCACTCCGTCCGGCTGAGGCCGGCAGGACAGAAGTGAGAAAAAACACCATACGATAATGAAAAACTGCCATGGAAGTTGACAGGAAAGATTGAAGGAGAGACTTACTCTAAGCTAAAGCTAAAGCTAGAATAATATAATCTTAGAGCCGAAGAATATAATACTTAGATTACGAAGTAATTGAGTTGGGCAGTTGATGCTAAGTATTTATCTAGTTTGTTCTTAAACGCCTCAACCATGTTTAACCGTATTACTCAACCGTATTAACTTATTGTGATGGAAGTGAGTTACAAATATTAACAACTCTATTAAAGCAAAAGTGCTTCGCTTCATGTGACCGAAATCGTTTAAAAATTATCTTGTATCCAATATTACGAGTCATGCTTGTCAGAAAAATTTATAAATGGTCGGCTATGTTAACATTATCGAAGCTATGTAACATTTTAAACAGCTCTATTAAGTCTGCTCGTAACCTACATTTTGACAAGTTAAACAAATTAAGTTCCTTCAGTCGATCTTCGTATGTCTTATTTCGCAAGCGTGTAATCATGTGAGTAACTTTTATGTGTATTTTTTCCAGCTAGTCTATATATTTTCTATATCACGGTGACCAGAACTGAACGGAATATTCAAGATGAGGACGCACTATCGCATTGAAAACTGCATGAATGACTTTTTCAGACCTATACTCGATAGTCTTCCCTATTATATAAGTTATTTTTTTAGTCTTCTTAGCAACTTCGGAACAATGTTTACTGAGCTTGAGATCGTTGCTTTCAATTATTCCCAAGTATTTTTCTACGGTAATATTGGAAAGTCACTTACGTCCATTGAGTAGTAAATTTGATCGCTATTATATCATATATGCAGATTTTTACACTTATCGGTATTATATTTTATCTGCCACTCGTTTCCCCAATTTACCAAACGATCAAGGTGCAATTGTATCTTATCGGGAGTCTTGATTACTTTAATCGTTATTTTAGTGTCGTCCAAAAAACCTTGATATCTTACAGGTGAGGCCTTCGTCAATATCGTTTACATAGTTTAAAAAAGTACAGGACCTAGTACAGATCCCTGCAGTACACCATTTATAACGTCTCGCCAGCTAGATGCTTTTCTATTAATTACGACACGCTGCTTTATCTGAGAAGACCAGTCTTCAAGCTACATGAAAATATTTCCAGTTATGCCGTGCGTCTTTAATTTCGTGGTAGGCCCTTATGGGGGACATTGTCAATAGCGTTTGATAGTCAAGAAAGGAAAGTCAAGAAGAGGAGGAGGAGGAGAAGAAGGAAAAGTTTGATTTACATCAGCGACTTAGATAGTGAGTTTAGTAGTTACATGATATCAGCAAGTTTGCGGATGATACTAAGGTAGGTAGGATTATTAGATCAAAGTCTGATGTAAATATATTGTAAGGAGATTTAGATACATTGAATGAGTGGGTGGCAGATGGAATTTTATATTATTAAGTGTAGCGTATTGAATGTTGGTAGAAAAAATCCTGGTAATAGATACACCATACGCAATGTATCGCTGAAAAGATCAGAAGGTGAGAAAGATCTGGGAGTGCGGGTAGCCGCAGACCTCCGTCCTAGGAATCAATGTATTGAGGCTAAAAATCGAGCTAACAGGGTGGTAGGATTCATTACCAGTAGTGTTAAAAGTAGAAGTGCTGAGGTTATTCTAAAGATTTATTTGGCACTATTCAGACCTCACCTAGACTATGCGGTTCAGTTTTGGTCTACATATTACAGGATGGATATAGCCTTGTTAGAATCAGTCCAGAGAAGGATGACCAAAATTATTCATGGGATGCGTAACTTTGGTAATAAGAAGAGTTTGAAGCTATTAAATTTACACTCACTCGAGAAGCGTAGAGTAAGGGGCGATCTGATTGAAGTTCTTAAGTGGTTAAAGGGATACAATAAAGGCGATGTAGGAACAATTCTTACGGCTAGTAATCAGGGTAGAAAAGAAGTAACGGATTCAAGCTGGAAAAGTGTAGATTTATAAAGGAAATAGGGAGAAACTGGTTCACAAATAGGGTGGTGAATAATTGGAATTGAATCGTTCGTCAGGTGGTCAATGCGGAGTCGATAGGGGTCTGTATAAGGAGTTTGGATAAATTCATGGATAGGGAAGAAAGGTGGATGTAGGTAGCGTTAAGTAACAGGAACTACCTCGTGTAGGTCTCACGACCTCTTGTAGCTTCCTTATTATTTTTATGTTCTTATGTAAGAATATAAAGAAGGAGGAGGAAGGGGAGGTAAAAGAGAGAGAGAAGAAAGAGATAGAGGTGGATAACAAGAAGAAGAAAGAGTGAAGGAGTTGAAAGAGTTAAAAGGTCAGTGGTGGGCAGACATAATAGAAAAATCAGTGGAGAGATACTTATGTACAATAAAATAGAAAAGAAAAAAATCAATAAGGCTTCAAGAAGGAAGTAAAATGCCTTTATAATTAGTGCAAAAAAGAATTAATAAGGATTTTATAACGTCTCATGGCATAATGCAAATGGCTACAATAATCAATGAAGATCATGTGTCCTGCAAATTTCGTGAACGAGGAGTACGAAGTGTTTTATTGAGTCTTGTGTTTGGGGATACACAAAAAAAATGTGACAGCGCAGAAAATCCAATGGGCCCCAGCCATAACTACATCACTGTTTGTTTGCCGCGGTGCATTGTGGGGATAAGTCGGGGTCGCCGCAGGTGACCTACGAAGGGAAAACTACGACGATGGCGAAATTTTGAGTTGTTTTGCGCGAAATTTATATTCCAGGTGCTATATTACCGTGCTCTATTCTCGCTGACAACACTAGAGTAGATCTGAAGTGATGCCTGATGTGCAGAGGCTTCTAAACCAGGAAAACAGAATTACCACGGAGCCTCGTCAAGTGGTAGGCAAGTGGTAGGTACGTACTGTGTCCCTACCACTTGCATACCTCTTAATGAGACTGCTGTAACTGTTTTCTTGGTTGAGAAGCCTCTGCACATCAGCCATCACCTCAGGTCTACTCTAGTGTTGTCAGCGAGAACAGAGTACGGTAATATAGCACCTGCAATGTCAGTTTCACGCAAAATAACTCAAAATTCTTTCATCGTAGTAGCCTTCTCTTTGTAGGTTGTACAATGTACATATTCATGGTTATGAAATTAATAATGTACCTTAATAATTGAGTTCCTTTTTTTGTCTTTCCTCATAATAAGTAGTAAGGTATACATCATGGTTTAAGTGTTACTTGACAAGCCAATGCAATAAGAGAAAATTGAAGTTAAAATGAGTGTCCCAATTTACTAACCATTAGTCATACAAGTTTAAATAGGTACTATAGACCTATATATGTATGTATCTAAATATTTATATGTATGCTACTATTTAGGTTATGATATGTTAAAATTTGCGGGAAATAGTGTTGAAGTAGATGCATGAAGGCAGTCTCCAAGAAGCACTTATATCACTGTAGTTTTGATATGTGCCACTTGTGCAGTGAACAGTTCAGATGTAGGTATTTGCATGCAGTCTGAATGAACAGTTCAGGTATCCCACATACAATAATGATGGTTTAATTGTTAACTTATGTTCTATCAGGTTTATGTAGGTTGAGCTAGATTTACAGAAGAAAAATCTCAGGATAAATTTCATGGCATGATATATTTTTAGGTTAAGATTCGTTTTAGTGATTCTGCCTTATCTCGTTTACTACCTTATGAAGGACTAACCTTTTGTCATGTACGTCTTCAACTAACCTTCAAACCTCTTGGAAAATTGTTAACTCGGTCAAAATCACTGGCAAAACTTATCTAAATATAATAAATAGATGAAACCCCGCCATCGTCATCAGAGCAGTCCAGACCGCGGCCGGGCACCTCTCCCAGGCCTCTTTCACGAACAGGTTAGGTGAGAAAGATTAAGGTTAGGTTTAGTTTAATTTTATTCATGACCTATATTTTTCTGGTTGATTTTTATTTGTTTTGGAATAATCTGGTTTGTTTTTCTTGGAAATCACTAGTTTTTCACAGATGGATTGCAGAGGATAAAAATAATATATAGTTATTGCCAAGAAAATCCAAGGTCAAATTCTTTCAAAACTCATCAAAATCCACCAGAAAATTATAGTTTCGTTTGAAAATGGAGAGGTTCACTATAAAACGATTCGTTACCTATTTTTCTTCTTTCTTGTCTTAGTGAACCTTAATTTTTTTTATGGGTTTGCATAATTCATGTCATGTTGAATATAATATCTCCTTTGTGGTATCTGATTGTGAACTGAAGGAAGAGTTCTGACTATCCATGGTTGGCCACAGTAGATTTCGTGACTAAATCCAGGGCTGTGATTAGCTAGATTGGCAATGTTGTTACCAGGCTGGCTTATATTTAGCTTCATTGAGTCATCATGTACTCCACAGTGATGATGCACACTGTACGAAAAAATCATAATTGGAAGAGTACAAGAAATCACAAATGGCAAGGTAGTGAGGAGCAAGGCATATTTAGAACTGGGAAAGGTTGTGTAGATCAGATCTTTGATATGCGAATGATAAATAAGACTAAATTAGCAAAAGACAAGAAGATGTATGCTGCTTTCATGGATTTAGGGAAGGCATATGACAGATATGGAACGCCGACGTGAGTTTCGACAGGGGATGCTTACAGTCTATGTTGATCTCAAGAAGGCGTTTGACTCAGTGCATCGTGAGTCACTATGGGATCTTCTGCGACTTCGCGGGATTCCTACAAGGACTATTGGTTTGATAACTGGTCTGTATTCTGGGACTGAGAGTGCCGTGAAGTGTGGGGCAGGTGTATCCAGCTTCTTTCCTGTTAATACAGGAGTGAGGCAAGGGTGCGTCCTTGCCCCATCACTATTCAACACTTGTATGGACTGGGTATTGGACAAAGTTGTAGATCAAAGTGATTGTGGAGCATCCGTCGGCAACACCAAGATCACTGATCTTGTTTTTGCCGATGATGCAGTAATCTTTGCTGAGTCGCTGGAGGTCCTGGTGATGGCTCTCGATGCGCTGCACGAGGAGGCAAAGCCTTTGGGACTTGAGGTCTCCTGGCTTAAGACCAAAGTCCAGGTGTTTGGAGGCTTACTAGATGAAACAGTACAGTCTGTTCATGCGTGCGGCGAGGACATTGAGATCTTGGAAAGTTTTACATACCTCGGTAGCACAGTCCATAATGACGGCGGGTCACGTCATGAAGTCTTCCGGCGGATTGGCATAGCCCACGGTGTTATGGACTCGCTCAGCGGGAATATTTGGCGTTGTCAGTACCTGTGCAGGAGGACAAAGATCCGGATCTTCAAGTCGCTTGTGATCCCTGTCTTACTCTATGGTTGTGAGACATGGACACTAAATAGTGACTTGAAGAGACGAATTGATGCCTTTGGTAATAAGTGTCTTCGCAGAATCATGGGGTATCGCTGGGATGATTACGTGTCAAATCAGCGATTGCTCCGTGAGACTGAATCGAGGCCCATTATCTGCATAGTCCGTCAGCGCCAACTTCGGCTATATGGGCATGTGGCACGCTACCCTGAAACCGATCCTTCCCATCGGGTTGTATCTGTAAGAGACAATCCGGCGTGGAGGAGGCCAAGAGGACGCCCACAAAGGCTCGTGGCTGGGGCAAGTTGATGTTTCTTGTCGAGAGCTGCTTGGTATGGGAAAGGAGCCTGCATGGGGACTCGCGCGTGGTGACCCCCGGCAATGGCGTCGTAGGGTGGGCAAGGCGACGCGCCCCCCGGTGTATGCCCCCAATGATTGATTGATTGATATGACAGAGTAGACTGGGATGGAATGTGGGATATATTGAAGAGTTTGCGTATATGTGCGCAATGACATCACTTGCTCTCGTGCCCACGCTCTTGAATCTTCCGAATTTTCTACCATCTGGCTTCGACTTCAATGTCACTCTCTTACTAAATTTATCTGTGCTGTATATCTCTCACCTAACTCCTCTGACTATGTAAAATTCTTCGACTATTTAACATCAAAAGTGGAGCACATCTCATCTCATTTTCCTTTAGCTGAAATTTCCACTCTTGGGGACTTCAACGTTCACCACCAGCTTTGGCTATCATCTTCTTTCACTGACCAACCTGGTGAACAAGCCTACAACTTTTCTATCCTCCAAGACCTAGAGCAGCTGGTGCAGCACCCTACCCGTATTCCTGACCGCCTTGGAGACACGCCCAACATTCTTGATCTTTTCTTAACTACTAACCCTTCTGCTTACTCTGTGAAACTATTCTCTCCGTTGGGTGCCTCCGATCACAATCTTATTTATGTAACCTGTCCTATCGCTCCGGTACCGTCTCGGGACCCACCTAAGCGGAGGTACTTCTGGCACTTCAACTCAGCTAAGTGGGAAGACCTAAGGCAGTACTACTCTGATTTTCCATGGAATTATTACTGCTTCCATGTCAAAGACCCATCTCTTTATGCAGAGCGCATAACTGAGGTCATAGTCTCTGGCATGGAGGCGTACATTCCACATACCTTCTCTAATCCTAAAGCCCGTCAACCTTGGTTTAACTCTGCTTGTTCTCATGTTGTCAGAGATAGAGAGGTGGCTCACAAACGGTACCGTAAGCATCCATCTCCTGAAATTCATGCCCTTTATATTTCTGCCCGTAATCATGCCAAATCTTTACTTCAACTTACCAAAAACTCTTTCATTCATAGAAAATGTCAAAATCTTTCTGAATCAAATTCCTCTCGTGACTTCTGGCTAATAACATCTCTAACAATTTTTCTTCTTCATCTTTCCCTCCTATGCATTACCCATATGGCTCCACAGCTGTCTCATCTACTTCTAAAGCTGAACTCTTCGCTCAAACATTTGCTAAAAATTCCACTCTGGCTGATGAAGTTCCTCTTCTCCTCCACTCTCTGACTATATTATCCCTGTCATTAAGATCCTTCGGAATGATGTTTTCTTTGCCCTTTCTGGCCTAGATCCTCGGAAGGCTTACGGTCCTGACGGAGTCCCTCCTATTGTTCTCAAAAACTGTGCTTCTGTGCTTGCACCTTGCCTGGTCAAACTTTTCCGTCTTTGTCTATCTACTTCCACCTTTCCTTCTTGCTGGAAGTTTGCTCACATCCAACCTGTTCCTAAGAAGGGTGACCGTTCTAATCCTTCAAACTACCGTCCTATAGCTTTGACTTCCTGCCTTTCTAAAGTTTTTGAATCTATACTTAATAAGAAGATTCTTAAGCATCTATCAGCTCACAATCTTCTATCTGATCGTCAGTACGGTTTCCGTAAAGGGCGATCTACTGGCGATCTTCTAGCTTTGCTAACTGAATCTTGGTCATCCTCCTTTAGGGGTTTCGCTGAAACTTTTGCTGAAAGAGATGATAAAATCAAAAGCTTTTCGTCTCATCAACTCCTCTCCTCTGGCTGACTGTCTTCAATCTTCAAATCACCGCCGCAATGTTGCTTCTCTTGCTCTCTTCTACCGTTATTTTCATGCGCACTGCTCTTCTGAACTTGCTAACTGCATGCCTCCCCCACTCCCGCGGCCTAGCTAAACAAGACTTTCTACTCATTCTCATCCCTATTCTGTCCATCTTCCTAATGCAAGAGTTAATCAGTATCTTTACTCTTTCATCCCTTTCACTGGTAAACTCTGGAACTCTCTTCCTGTTTCTATTTTTTCACTTTCATATGACTTAAATCTTTTCAAAAGAAGAGTAACAAGACACCTCCCGAACTAAATTGGCCTACCCCTCTGTTTTTATTTTATTCTCTTACTGTCTTCTTTATAGGGACTGGCAACTAAGCGGGCTTTGTGTTACCCATTTTTGTTGTGCCCTTGGCCAGTTCCTTGTGATGTAAAAAAAAAAAAAAAAAAAAAAAAAAAAAAAAAAAAAAAAAAAAAAAAAAAAAAAAAAAAAAAAAAAAAAAAAAAAAAAAAATTATGGAGTATGTATGGAGTGGAGTATGTATAATTAATAAGCTTTTACCTGTGATTATGTATATCTAACCTAACCTGATCTTTACCTAACCTAAGGGTAACCTAACCTAACCATTACCGTCGACGAGTTTTCCCGATTTGTGTAGGGACGAGTATTTCGGTAGACGAGACTACCAGGCACCGTGAGGCAAGGATGGGTAATGTCACCGTGGTTATGCAACTTGTTTATGGATGGAGTAATAAGATAAATCAAAGCAAAGGTTGGTGATGTTGGTATATAGATGAGTATAGATAACACAAAAGGGAAGCTCAATATTATAGTGTTTGCAGATGACACTGTACTACTATAGTCTATTCACTGAAGCTGGATTCTTGGGAGCTGCTCGCTGCCTAGCCAAGTTTGTAAGGACGTCGCTGATTGGCTGATAGACTCGGGCTGAGTGGCGATGGGGATGGTACTTGCCTCGCCGCAACCCAAAACCCTTGCGTTGCCTCAGAAAAATATTCATATTTCTTGGCTTTACTCATCTCTTACACAAGATAGACCTATTTTGTTTGCATCAGTAAATCAGGCAGTGATTGTTAGGTAACCAGTTAGGTAACCTAACCTAACCATTACCGTCGACGAGTTTTCCCGATTTGTGTAGGGACGAGTATTTCGGTAGACGAGACTACCAGGCACCGTGAGGCAAGGATGGGTAATGTCACCGTGGTTATGCAACTTGTTTATGGATGGAGTAATAAGATAAATCAAAGCAAAGGTTGGTGATGTTGGTATATAGATGAGTATAGATAACACAAAAGGGAAGCTCAATATTATAGTGTTTGCAGATGACACTGTACTACTATAGTCTATTCACTGAAGCTGGATTCTTGGGAGCTGCTCGCTGCCTAGCCAAGTTTGTAAGGACGTCGCTGATTGGCTGATAGACTCGGGCTGAGTGGCGATGGGGATGGTACTTGCCTCGCCGCAACCCAAAACCCTTGCGTTGCCTCAGAAAAATATTCATATTTCTTGGCTTTACTCATCTCTTACACAAGATAGACCTATTTTGTTTGCATCAGTAAATCAGGCAGTGATTGTTCAACAACAACACGTCATTCATAACTCAATAGGGTAAAAAATAAAGTCATGACTGACTATCACAAGAGTAGGCAGACTTTTAGGTTTTCAGTGCATTGAAATGTTGTACTCCTACCCGATATAACCAAGCTACCAGATAATATTTATGAAAGCTGAGCCTACCATCGTGTTCATAATACATTGCTGTATATCATGAGCATAAAAAAATTACAGTAAGACTACACTAATATTAAGATAATTGAAGGAAAGTAAAAGAGTGTATAAACATTATTTCTTGCTTATTTTGCTTCAACTCGCTCTAACTCCATAAGTTTTGGTCACATTCAATTTTCAAGAACTGTTTCAAAATCCTTATACTTTTCCGCTTCCTGTGGTATGTAGCACGTACCAATAAGGAAAAGAGTAGGTGGTCAAAATGGCTAAGAAAGTTAAAACTACTACTGCAAACTGGCAGAGTGACGGGTGAGCATTGTTCCCTATATAGGAGAGACTGTTTTCGGGAGAGCTATCAGAGGCTCCACCCGTCACGGCACCAGTTTGAAACAGTTTAACTTTCTTAGCCATTTTGACCACCTACTCTTTTCCTTATTGGTACGTGCTACATACCACAGGAAGCGGAAAAGTATAAGGATTTTGAAACAGTTCTTGAAAATTGAATGTGACCAAAACTTATGGAGTTAGAGCGAGTTGAAGCAAAATAAGCAAGAAATAATGTTTATACACTCTTTTACTTTCCTTCAATTATCTTAATATTAGTGTAGTCTTACTGTAAATTTTTTATGCTCATGATATACAGCAATGTATTATGAACACGATGGTAGGCTCAGCTTTCATAAATATTATCTGGTAGCTTGGTTATATCGGGTAGGAGTACAACATTTCAATGCACTAAAAACCTAAAAGTCCGCCTACTCTTGTGATAGTCAGTCATGACTTTATTTTTTACCCTATTGAGTTATGAACGGTGTGTTGTTGTTGAACAATCACTGCCTGATTTACTGATGCAAACAAAATAGGCCTATCTTGTGTAAGAGATGAGTAAAGCCAAGAAATATGAATATTTTTCTGAGGCAACGCAAGGGTTTTGGGTTGCGGCGAGGCAAGTACCACCACCATCGCAACCCAGCCCGGGTCTATCAGCCAATCAGCGACGTCCTTACAAACTCGGCTAGGCAGTTCCCAGCTCCCAGCCCAGGAATCCAGCTTAAGTGAATAGACTATAACAGCGAGTAAGAATGATTTGCACAAATTAATAAGTGAATTCAGTACTGTTTGTGTGAGGAGGAAACTGAAAGTTAATGTGGCCAAAAGGGAAGTGATGGTATTTAAGAAATTAAAGAGTGAAGTTACTGAGTTTGAAGATCAATATAGAATGAGAGTTGAGAGTCAGAAGCAATATCAAATAATGATGAATGGACAGATAATGGTTCTATCCCGTGAAAGTATGGAAGCACGGAAGGGAATATAAGAGAGAGAGGCCTATACAAGGAAGGAAAGTAGTGGGATCCTTGGGGCGCGTGAGGAGAGAAAGGACAGCGAGTAAGGAAGACACTTATAGAGATAGCATAATAGTTCCGACAGTAACATATGCAAGTGAGGCCTGGACGTGGAATAAATGTTTGAGGTCTAAGTTTCAAGCAGTTGAAATGAGTTACTTGAGAGGTGTCTGTGATGAGTTCGCTATTGTCGTTTCTTATGAGCTTTATCCAATGTTTCTTTCTATTCTCCGCTTTTAAAAGTTGGTAGAACCGTAAAGAAAGAGTTCGTCTACCTGTTGCAATACATAATATGGAACAAAACAGTTTGCAAGAGGCATATTAAGTACACAGTGTTGCCTTTCTTCACTGTAGCGCCTGCCCGCTCAGGCTCATGACCCCGACTTATCCCCACAATGCACAACGGTATACAAACTGTGACGTAGTTATGGGTGGAGTCCATTGTCTCTATAGATAAGGCTGCCTTTCCCTCTTCTTCCTCAACCCGTCAGTCTTCGTCATCTCGCCATCAGCCCGTCACCTTTCTCCATGCTGTCTAGTAATCCGTCTCACATGCCATTGCTCGCCGTCTCCTCACAGCTTCTCAAATGTCCCAAACAAGAACGAAGTCGCTGAGAAAGATGAAATAGTCTACCCATTATATGTTTTCCTCCGTGCCACGTTTTCTTTGTGTCCGTAGGCCAAACAAGGTGTAATCGAGACATAGACCTCAGAATCATGGAGTTGATAGGACATACTGAACACCTGAATACTGTTATAGTCGACATAATGTGCTTATATACGCAATATTCCACATATGGATAGATGAAACTTATATTGACTGTTCCAACCCAAAGAGACCCACGGCTGCTGAATCTGCTGCAATGGCATTAAGAAGAAGAAAACAAGAAAGAAGAGTATTGTTAGCCGTAGTTTTATCGTACTAACATATTACTTACTTGTTGTGTAAGTCTGAGATTACCCGAGCGGGGGCAATTATAACAATGTGGTGAGATTATATATGATTATTATTTCTTAATCATAATATATGTATTTCGGCCTGGTGAGTTGTACGTTGCTGTACGTTGTAATCAATAGTCAATTTGCACAAAAGTATAACCACAAAGGTAAGGACACGTAATGACGACACACGCACACACACAACGTCTTTCCTCCGCTATGGCTTGTCTTTCTCTGCGGTCCATGGTGCGGCCGTGGGTGCCTGCTGGCAGGGCGTCAGGGCAGCGGGATGAGGCAGGGTGTGGCCTTACGTAAACAGAGGGTGTGCTTGTCCTCTTTGTATGGTGGTGCCATCTATGAAGTGGCAGTGACATGGCATGGGCGTCTCACAGATACATAACTTTAACATAAATATCATTAGAGAAAGTGCATGCCTTAAATATATATAATTGTAGTAATACATATCTACCTACAAGGCCAACATCGCTCGGTCACCTACCAGGCGCGACCACGCGCCAACCTAGAGGCATGTACCTAACCATGGAATTATGTATTAACCTGATTCTGTCGGATTTTGCCCTTCAGGAGAATATACAAAGATAGGGCTTTCCTAACAACAAGGCAAAGTGGAATGACTATAATAATGATAATTATGTTTGACATAATCATTGAAGGAAAATTAACAGCTGGGTTAAGGTAGACAGGTAAAGAGTCCTGTACAGCTATTTCCAATTCTGAGAAATTTGAGAATTTAAGCTCAGAAATGGTGTTAGTGACATATTTAATGCTTGAGAATTTATATACTTCAAACTGTCAATAGGGAAAAGTTGAGCAGTGAAATTAGCTATAAATCCTTCGTGCAGTTTCTCAGGAAAGGTTTCAAATAGTCACAGCGCAAATAGCAAGCCATTAGAATTGCGAAATGCCGGATAATTTCTGATACACTGCACCTTCGGGACATACTACAGACACATAGAATGTTGTGTAAAGAAGAAATAGTGATGTCCGAAAAAACATTTGTGAAAAAGAAATGCTTTCGAAATCAAGTCGGTGTAAGGACATAACGATAAGGCCTGAGAAGCATTTGCCTGAGTTAGCACCAGCTCACAATTAAAAATATTTCTATTATGAACCATTTCCATTAAGTAAATATTTATTATCATTATATTGTCCTACTTTGTGAACTTCAAACAGATGTTCGGCTGAAAAAGTTTAACAATGGTATCTGACGTTAGCACTGATTCAAGGAGAGGGTAATAGTGTTGCAAACCATTTAAAATAATGATGTCAACTGGCAGTTCTACTTCGCTATTTCCTAGACATGCATAAAATCAATAAAAGGAAAAAGTGAAGCAGTTCCCTTTCCACGCGCTGCGTCAACCGTATTTGTTAGTAATGTTTGTTAGTTCTGACAAGAAAATTAACCATATTAGTCAAAGCAGGGAGTGTTTGTTCTAACACAGTAAAAGCTCGAGTAAAGCTCTACTTGATTATGCTAATAAAATGGATGAGTTTATCAATAAAATAAGAGAAAAAGGTTAGATGAAAGTACCTTACCCAATTTCTTCCAGTTACTCATGCATTTATTTCCATACCAAATATCATGCACGAAAGTTTGTCTAAGAAAAGCAATGAAAAGACAAGCAATCAATTACGCGGACGTAAATTATAAGCATGAGTTGGTTGGTCAGTAGGAGCATTAGATTTGTTAGTTTCAAGCCGCGTAGCATCGCTAAGATTAGCAGTCTCTACTAAGCTTAAATCAGGCTTGGCATTGGTCCGTTTAAGTCTATCAATGTGACTGACTTCTAAGGTATTTAACCACGGATCCAAAATATCAAACTTATGACCATGGAGTTGCTTAACTACCAGGCGCGGACCCACAAATTTAGGAGCTAATTTAGAGTTCCTTTCCGGGACTCGAATCATGACAGTCACCAACCCGGATTTGAAAGGGTGCAGAGCGCCGGTGTTGTTGCGAGCACATAGCAGTCTTAGAAGCCTGTAATTTATCTCTGACATTGGAATATAAGTCTGAGAAATCTTTAAGTTGACAGTTAGCATAATCATCAACATTGTACACAGGTTTTTGAGGGCTATTAAGCAAGTCATATGGAAGTCGTTTCTCCATACCAAAAATAATAAAATAAGGAGTTTGACCTGTTGACTCACAAATATTGCAATTAACGCAAGCAGCAACATGGGGTAACCAATCTTCCCAACTATCAAGCAAGCCATCAACAAATGGACGTAAAGCTTCCAGGACTTTCCTGTTCGCACGCTCAACTAGACCGTTACTGGCAGGGTGATAAGTTACCGTGAATGTTTGTTTGATGTTGAACTGCCCACAGATTTCATTAAGAAGCGCATAACATAAATTATGTGCCATTGTCACTCATTAAAACTCGGGGAGTTGAGTATGGACAAAATAAGTTGGCGATCAATGCGTGTGCAATCACTTTGGCAGTTTTATCCATCACAGGGGCCAAAAGAACATACCTTGAGAAGTGATCAACACATACCAACAGGTATTTAGACCCTTGAAGATTAGGAAGAAGCTGTAACAGGTCAATAGCAACAATGTCCCAAGGACGCTCAGGAGTTGGATATTCCAAAATTGGTGCTGGTTTTGGCACCGTACCCTTATGCTCAGCACATTTCACGCACTTAGCTACATATGCGTCAATATCTAACCGCATTTTAGGCAAAAAATAACTATTGCGGGCCGCAGCAAGAGTACACTCCTTTCCCAGGTGACCGGCTATTACAGCTTCATGAACTAGTTGCAGTACCACAGGTACAAATGACTCAGGTATCACAAATTGGCTCACCTGGGTCCGCTTATTTGGCCAAAATCTACAAAAGACCTGATCAGGTGATAAGAAAAATTGTGAAAAAGGAATGGGCATTTATGGTAATGTTGACTGGTCACCCGATTCCAGAGCATATATCACTTTACTCCACACGTCATGTTGACGTTGAGCAATAGCTAGTTCATGTAGTGAAATTTTTATAAACTACAGGGAATTTGTCCGTCACCAATCCAACATGTACATTTCTAGACAGTGCATCAGCCACAACATTGGCTCGACCTGGCAAATACTTAAAAGTTGGATTGAATTCCTGTATTGTCCAAAACCAACGCGCGAGTCTTCCTGAAAGGTTTTTACCTTTAAAAAGTTATGTGACAGCTGCGTGATCAGTATATACGGTTATATCATAACCTAGGATATAATCCCTAAAATTCTTTAGAGCCCAGACAACTGCGAGTGATTCCTGGTGAGTTACTGAGTAAATAGACTGCTGGAAGTAAAGTTCTATTCGCGAACGCAACAGCGCAATTTTTTCCGCGTGCGTCTGTCTGCATTAATACAGCACCCAGTCCTAATGCAGAGGTATCCGTGTAAAGATCAAAAGGAACCTTATATTCCGGGAATGCCAAGACAGAGGCCGTAGTTAGGGAATCTTTTAGATCTTGAAAAGATTTTTCACGTACAGCGTTCCAATTAAAGTACACGTCCGTTCTCAATAGGTTTGTTAAGGGCGAAGCAGCCGCTGCAAAATTGGATATAAATGATCTATAGTAACCACAGAAGCCAATGAAAGAACGGACATTGTCTACATTCTGAGGTTGCGGGAAATTTGTAACTGCAGTTATTTTATCTGACATTGTATGAAGTCCATCACCATCTACCATATGGCCTAAAAAGGTGATTTTAGACTTAAGGAATTCACATTTAGTCAGTTTAGCCTTGAGTCCAGCATCTTTCAACTTCAGGAGCATTGCTTCTAAATTAGCAAAATGAGACTCCGAGTCTTTGCTGCAAATTATAAGGTCATCAAGGTAAGCATAGACATTTTTGCCTAGCATATCGGAAAATAAATTATTAATCATTCTTTGAAAAGTAATAGGAGCTGACTTTAAACCAAATGGCATTCTGAGCCACTCGTAGTGTCCACTAGGAGTGCTAAAGGCAGTAATTTCCCTAAATGCAGGAGCCATGGGCACCTGCCAGTAGCCACTAACCAAATCAAGGCTACTGAACATAGTGTTACCAGCTTGGGGGTGGCGGTAGCGGAGTGGTTAGCGTCTCCGACTGGCGTTTTCGGTGACCCGAGTTCGATCCCCGAAGAAAACCAAAACCTTTCTGCACCGTCGAGTGATCGGCGAGACCGGCCGAAGCCGAAAGTAATTTTTCCGCCTTTTTTTAGGTTTTTGCCGTTCCATGACTAAACTTGTATCAATTACTGCATTAATTGTTATTATTACAATAGGCCATGTTATTCTTGTCACGTGGGCATCAAAATTAAATCTGTAACTACATTATTTGTGATGTTATGGACATTTTGGTAATTTCGAGAAAGTCAAATATTTCGCGATCGACGAAATCCAAGATACGAACCTCATGGGACATTAGTTGACAGTGTTAACATTGATTTTTGTTTTCTAGACATATATGTGCATCTAAAAAAGTAAGTCTGATTAGATTGTCCATGGGGTGCACGTGGGGTCCACTGGACTACAGGTCCTAATGACATTAACAAGTCTTTTAGGACAGGTAAGGGATATCTATCATCCTCCGTGACTTCATTTACTCGCCTGAAATCAATTACAGGTCTAAGCTGTCCATCCTTTTTAGGAACGGGGAATAGAGGCGAGTTCCACGGGGAACGGGAATTTTGGATAACACCCTGATGCAACATATCTTTAATCTGCTCATCAACATTTTGTCTTTGACTGTGAGGTAGACGATATGCTGGAATATACACAGGATGGGTTCCAGATTTAAGTTTAATGTGGTGGTAAGTTTTATCAGTTGAACCTAACAGTTCTCCGGGCAAGGCTATAACATCACGGTACCGCTTAAGCAGTTGCAACAATGAAGCCTTGTGCTCGGGATAATCCACAATTGTGACAAGTAAGTCAAGCGTTTGTGCTTGAGCCAAATTTGAGTTGCTGGACGACGGAGTTTCTGAACTGACAATATTTGTAGGTAAGTCTAAAGGTTCTGGCACTACCTGTCTGTCAAAAACTAACGTACGGCTTAAATATACTCCTTGTCGAAGTTTGACAGGACCGCCAGTCGCATTAACAACAAGAGCGACGGCTGTATTTCCTTCTCGAATTTCACTTAGGGTTGCTTCCACTGTTAGTCTGTTCAATTGGCTGGGGGCCTTCTATACAGATGTCACAACCCACGGTTGTATTTGGGACTGATACAGGAATGTGCATTGCCGTACGGTGGGGAATAACATGATTACCAATTACCGTGGCCTTTACGACTTTCTACATTTCCTTAGGGTCAGTTACCGTGGTTTGATGATACGAATTTGTAAGCAGGGTATTAGCAAAGTCTACGCGCGAATTCGTTTCAGATTTAGGCGGTGTTCCATCTATTAATTCATCAGTAAAAACCTGAACACTAGGAACGGTTGGTGCATTAGAAGGAACTACCTTATTGTGGGAAGTTAAGCAAATGAGTTGTTCCATCACTTTAAAATTCCTCCCTAAGAATTTTATGGTATTTGCATCTGGATGTATTATCACCCGGTGAGCTCTTAAAGAAGCTAAACCCAATAATCCGTCCAAGGGCAACGTAGTTGTAATCTTGAGCGAACACATTAAATTTTGTCACTCGCATCAGTAATAAATGAATTAGCCATTACGTCTTCGCACATGGCAATATATTTTCGGGCTGTGTAATCGACATCAACTCCCGAAAAAGGCCTGACAGATGCGCTGGTAGGTAATAACTTAATCGTTCCAGCTGCCTGAGGTTGAGGAGTTGAAGAAACACAACTACTAGTACTTGCCCCGGGGCTACCTGCTCCGGTCGGAGGAGACGTGCTTGTTAATGGGGGTTGGGGTAAGAAAGAGTTAGAAGGTTCAGATGAACGTCTTAAGTGCTGCGAACCACTACGCAAAACACGAGAACTCTCACTACTTTCTTCCAAATTAAAATCAACACTTTCCTTTGTATCAGTGTTATCGTCAGTTACTGTGGATTGATTTCCACCACAAAGTTTATCAAATTCCTCACTAAAAAGATCATTAGTAGGTTTGTTAGTCATAAGCTACAGTTAGTATCAGTAGTAAACTGCGTAATACAAGTAAAATAATAATTCATTTAATTATGATAATTATTATGATTACCGCAATTATATAATATGAGTACTAATCTCAGGTGCATTCAAGCCTTATCATAGAATGTATAGGGCATCACAAAATAAGAAAAGTACATTTTACAGAGAGAAAAGATATATATAGTATATATATTGATGGTAATATACCAAAAATTACTATAAATGTAGCAATAGCAATATTAGTATTGATGAGATTACATTAAATCAAATAGAACTGTCTCATGAATAATGTCTTAGTTCATTTCACATGGATAATTAATCAATAAAAGGTGAAATGAATGTTTACACCAGCAAATTAATGTCATTAAGTGATGTAATTAATAAAATTTCCATGAAGTTTCAGCTCATGTTCATGTATTATCTCACCTAAATATCTAAATGTCAAGCCGTAGATCTGTTCTTCGTGAATCCAAAGCAGCTGGAAGGGTGGGGAAGGCGGGCGTCCTCAGGAGGTCAGTCAGGCCGGGTGAGGTGTGGTTATGGCACGCACCGTAGCCCAGGCGTGAGTCTTCAAGTGGAGGGCGTGTGTTGATATGGGCGGCTACGTTGTCAATGGGCGCGATGACTCATACACGACCAAGCCCTGCGTCCTTCCTTATATATGCACTTTTGAACGTCCAATTATACTCCACTTTGGTTACGTCTTTCTTCTTCCAGTATGTGGTTCACAAAGTCAATCACCGTTCAGCTAACAGCTAGCTTCTTGTTGTAGTTTGTTTTAGTTGATATATATATGTTGTATTATAAGTTCATTCAATAGTGTAAAACAACGTGTGTGTGTGCTTCGATGTGGAGGCTAGACAAAGAGAGTGGAGCGAGGGTAGGTGGAAGATGGGTGGGATGGCTGAGGGTGAGGGAAGGTGTTGGTCGCGCGAGGGGCGTTATATAAACAAAACGACCTTTCTTCCCTGTAACCGCTCCTCAGTACTTCGTCACTCCTCCGTTTGTCACTTGAGCTCACTCACAGTCTAGTATCAGAATGTATCGTCGTGTGTTAAAATGGTGTTTTTGTGCAAGTAATCACTAAATACTGATAATGTTCAGATCTCCTTCCCTGCCACCTGTTAGCCGTATTTTTATTGTACTAACATATTACTTACATGTTGTGTAAGTCTGAAATAGTCTTACCCGAACGGGGGCAATTGTAACAATGTGGTGAGATTACATATGATTATTATTTCTTAATCATAATACATGCATTTCGGCCTGGTTATGGTACGTTGTAATCAATAGTCAATTTGCACAAAAGTATAACCACAAAGGTAAGGACACGTAATGACGACACACGCACACACACACAACGTCTTTCCTCCGCTATGGATTGTCTTTCTCTGCGGTCCATGGTGCGGCCGTGGGTGCCTGCTGGCAGGGCGTCAGGGCAGCGGGATGAGGCAGGGTGTGGCCTTACGTAAACAGAGGGTGTGCTTGTCCTCTTTGTATGGTGGTGCCATCTATGACGTGGCAGTGACATGTCATGGGCGTCTCACAGATACATATTTTTAACATAGATATCATTACAGAAAGTGCATGCCTTAAATATATATAATTGTAGTAACACATAAATCTACCTACAAGGCCAACAGTATTATAACTTTTTTAAATCTTCAACGAAGAAAAAAAAGGGACCTATATCTATAATTATAATATAAGGGTTCATCGGGGTGGGAAAAACATCAGTATAAGGAGGGACTGAAACATCGAATAAAAGAATGAAAGTCAGAGAAGCTTCAGCTCTAAAGGAGTCGTCCAAAGGGGAAGAGGAAGTAACAAGGCTCGACGTAGAACAGGAAACTCTACTAAAGAATGACACAAATCTCAACAGAGAGTAACATTAAGAAGAAATGGGAAGACTGTTGATGTTGGGAGCTTTATTGTATGGAGTAGAGAGGATGATTCGAATAGTAAGATTTAATGCGAAAGTACGTTGCGTGGATCCAACAATGAGGAAGGTAGTGAGGAGGAAGAAGCGGGAAGAAGGCATGAGATAGGAGAGCTGAAGGAAAAAGAGAGGAGAAAAAAATACATAATAGATAAAGATGATAAGGATGAAAATGAAAAAGAATGCGAGGCAAAGCTTAAAGGTAAAGGTAGCGGTGAATGTACGAAGGTGAGCGGGTGTGAAGAAAAGATCGGGAACAGGGCAAGGGTGGTAGGCAGTAGAGTACAAGCAGCAAGAGTAGCGGCAGTTATGAGGGGCAGGGATGAGGGGTGTAGGGCACGGTAGACCACAGGCAGAAGTGTGAGAAGGTGCTGTGACAAGGTGCGATTAGTGAAGGGGTGAGGGTGAGAATGAGAGGGGAAGGGTGGATAGAGCCACATAGGTAGAGAGTGAGGAAGAGCAAGTTAACGGATAGAGATGAGTGGGCGGGGCGGAGTGAGGCCAGCTGGCGCCAACCAATGGGTGGAGCCAGCCGGGGAATAAGAGGCAAGCGAGACATGAAATTCCATCCCAAGACTCGCGTCCTCCACTGCTGTTAAAGGGCTTGCTTGGCTAACGACTATTTGGGCGCCGGCCGTTTCACCACTTCCCAGCCACTGCCTGGTGACCGGCGAGCTTACTCGTGGCACGGCAGCAGCATATAAGAGATCATTGATCGATGGGAAACACTTAATGATATATAATGAACATTGTATACATTGTTACATGGATCGTTGAACAATTCAGAGTAAAGGCGCACTGCACCAGCTTTGTGGCAAGACAGTGTAGTCACATCAGAACACGAGTGCTGTGGTCAGCCTGTAGAGTCGCCCTACGCAAGAGACCATAAGAATAACATGTGATCGCCAGCGTTAACATTTGAGAGTGCATGCCGCTCTCCCTCGCTAGCCACCGTCGCCGCCTCAGCTGGTACTGATAAAAAAATATAGAGATGGAGGAGCAGAGCTGTCGGACACGAGGGGTCGGCGCCTGCACAATCCCAACCAAATAGCTCTATAATCCTTCGACAGTCGGCAGCCAAGATATTCCCTTATTTTTAAACCGTTTAAGACGGCAATTTCCCAGCGAGTCTCCACCCCTGGGGTGCTTTCACCCGGGCTTGTTGGGCCGACCCACCATTGGTGCAAGAGACACAGCCGCTGTTGCCCCAGAGGAAGGGGCCGGCGCCCAACCTCTGCGCCGTGCTGGAAAAAGAGATCTTCTGATTGTTGGTCCCGCCAAAAGGGGATGGAGGGCCGCGAAGTCATACGACAAGCGGAATGCGCCCAGTATCCCGGCAAATGAGCCTTCCAGGCCCGGGATTACGTTTTAAATATTCCTAAAGACAACTACTCCATGTGGAATTAATGAGACGGATTTTTGGGAGGTTCAGGGTGGCCCCGATATTAGGGCGCAACGACAAAGGGAATTGAAGCCGTATACTGGATGCAAAAAGCCTTTTCTGGTGGCTCGACCCCGGAGCACTCAAATTAATGTCTTTTTTTATTATTACCAAAGCCATCAAGACTGCTTAATTTAGGCTGGCTTGTCTTTCTCAACCGCGGAAGGGGGAATGTTTTTGCCAAGTTTGTTGTCTTAGTGAACTCTTACTGTTTCTTGCCCCGTGACGCAGCCTATGTATGCGTGTATATATATATAAATGATTCTTCATAATTAAACCGCTTGTAGTCATGATGATAATTTTTGTTGTGATTGTTATTGAATTACTTTGGTTGTTATTTATAATGTTATTGTAGTCACTTGTTACTTATTTGGTCACTATCATTATTATATTCTTTATCATTATCAATTTTATCATTATCATAATTGCATCATTATCATTACCACCATCATCATCACTGTAATTAATTATCAATCTGTAATTAGATTTAAAAAAAAAACTTTCTGCGCATCATTATCTTTCTCTTATTTCCATCTCCTTCATCTACTGGTCTTATATGCCTTCGCCTTCCCTTGTAAGTCCTCCTCCCCCTCCTCCTCCTCCTTCTCCTCCTCTCTCTCTGTCTCTTTCTTCTCAGCCCATCACCCAATTCTCCTCCTCCTCCTAGTCCCCCTCCTTATTCCCAATCTTGGTTTTCTCTTTGTTTTCAACATCCTCCGTCTTCATCCCTTCACTCTTAATCTTGCCATACCTCTTTTCCCTAAACATCTTTCTCCCTCTTCCGCCTCACAAACTAGCAGAGGAAGAGTAACAATATATAGATGCCGCAGCGGGGATGGGTAAGGTGTAAGTGGTAGAGTAGAAGCATGA
Organism: Chionoecetes opilio; assembly: GCA_016584305.1. Lineage (NCBI taxonomy): Eukaryota > Metazoa > Arthropoda > Malacostraca > Decapoda > Majidae > Chionoecetes > Chionoecetes opilio. The sequence continues at coordinate 161,502 of JACEEZ010019715.1, forward strand.
CCAGCACGAAGACACCCATACCTCTGTGCTGCGTCTGCTTATTAACCTGATCATGTAGGCGATAGCAACATTTTAATCTAGTTATGAGCCGAATATGATTTTTGCCTACGAAAATGTTTTGTGAGTGTCTTGGTGTGTGTGTTTTTTGTTTTCTATCTTTTATCTTAAAACTTCTAACTTTGTTCTCTCTCTAACTCTCTCTCTCTCTCTCTCTCCTCTCTCTCTCTTCTCTCTCTCTCTCTCTCTCTCTCTCTCTCTCTCTCTCTCTCTCTCTCTCTCTCTCTCTCCTCTCTCTCTCTCTCTCTCTCTTCCTCTCTCTCTCTCTCTCTCCTCTTCTCTCTCTCTCTCTCTCTCTCTCTCTCTCTCTCTCTCTCCTCTCTCTCTCTCTCTCTCTCTCTCTCTCTCTCTCTCTCTCTCTCTCTCTCTCTCTCTCTCTCTCTCTCTCTCTCTCTCTCTCTCCTCTGTTTCCTTCCTCAAACTTGAAACCGATCGTTCTTCTCTTAAGTCTCGAAACAGATAGGATGGGGGGGGGGGGGCGGGGGGGGGGGGGGTGCGCCTAGTGCTTCGAGTCCCTAAGTTTTGAATCAGTTCTCGTTCATATCGCTCTCTGTATATTTATCTGTATGTGTCTGCCTGTCTATCTGTCAGGCTAGGGTTGATATCTAGATTTTTCTATCTAGCTGTCTCTGTGTATTTGAATTGTTTTGTCTGCTCTCTCTCTCTCTCTCTCTCTCTCTCTCTCTCTCTCTCTCTCTCTCTCTCTCTCTCTCTCTCTCTCTCTCTCTCTCTCTCTCTCTCTCTCTCTCTCTCTCTCTCTCCTCTCTCTCTCTCTCTCTCTCTCTCCTCTCTCTCTCTCTCTCTCTCTCTCTCTCTCTCTCTCTCTCTCTCTCTCTCTCTCTCTCTCTCTCTCTCTCTCTCTCTCTCTGTGTGTGTGTGTGATACAGTGTTTCCTGCCTCCAAGGATCAACCTGTGTGTGTTTGTGTGTATGTGTATGTGTGTGTGTTGATAATAAAAGGTGATCATTCGAATGACTATTCGTATGCTATTTTCCTTCTTTATTACTCCACTTCATGAGTATCATTGTCTCAGTCATCACCAGACATCATTTATCACCACCACTATCTCTATCATCACCACCACTCACTGCCACTACCCTCACTATCCATACCACCAACACCGCCTAAAACAACAACAAAAACAACAACAACAACAATAACAGCAATAACAATAGCAATTACGATACAACCACCACCATCATAACCACCACCATCACTAACTAATACCACCATCACCACCACAACCACCAACACAACAACATTAATGACACCAACACCATCACCCATAACCCACTACAACTACAACCACCATTAACTCCATCACCACCAATACCACCTACAAATACAACAACAACAATAACAAATACGATACCACCACCACCACCAGTATTAATTACATGGTTTCCCATATCATCGGAGTAATTACGCAGGAGGGAGAAGGAAGCGTTTGACAGTGAAAAGTGACATTAAGCGCTGTAATGAAAATTGTTCACTGAAATACGTATATAATAAAGCCAAACCAGCAACATCCCCTTTTCCTTAACTCTTGTCGTGCCTTGCACCCCGCTGCGTTTACTGGGTAATGGTTAGCCACACAGCCTGGAGAAACGATGCCACTCTAAGTTGGGAACAGCGAAGATGATACATGGTGAAATTTCGTGCATGTGACCCTTCAGTTGTGGTGGTAGTAGTAATAAAACAAAAAGCTTAATAATGATGATAATGATAGTTACGAAATGAATGTTTTTTATCAACATTATTATTTTCATTACCATTATTGTTTTCATTATCATTATCAGCATTATCAATATTACTACAGCGATATTAAGAAAAAAATAGAGGAGAGGAAGGAAAAGGAAGAGAAGAAGGAATACAAAGAGATTCAAAGGAACAGACAGCAACATTTCAACTGGGCCAAATGGGGCTGCCTGTGTCACTTCTTTCTACCACTACACTTTCTATGCGTTAAAGACAAAAGAATAGGAAAATCGAAAGAGAAGAAGGAGGAGGAGGAGGAGGAGGAGGAGGAGGAGGAGGAGAAGGACTTAACCACATAATTCACCGATAAGAGACAATTTGTCTCTTATGAAAAGACTTAATAAATGTGTTCTGCCATGTTTGTGGAGTGGTATAGTACATATAATTCCTAGAAAAAAATAGAATGTGCTGCAAAAGTGATGATGAAGTTAATTGCTCGAAAAAACGTTTACCATTGCCGTGACGTCACACACCGGACAAGCGCAGTAACCGAGCCTCCACTGTTGGGTGACTAAGTTTTTTTTTTCTTTTCTTTTTACATCTAATATACTATAGGAGTAGCCGTGTGTCTGTCTGTCTGTCTGTATGTCTGTTTGTCTGTCTGTCTGTCTGTCTGTCTGTCTGTAATGGGTAGCCGAAACTGTAAATTCAATTTTGATGAGAGTAAGCTCAAAAAATCGCAAATAAATTGTAGGTGGTAAGCGACTTGATCCCATGTCGATTGAATAATTTTGAAGGGGGGTTTTAGGCTAAAGACACTTTTAAGAGTATTAGATTATATGAAGTAACTCTCCGGTAACGCTTTGCAGCATTTCACTAACTCCGTAGATTCATGAACTTACCGTTTGTGTGCATGTGAGTGTGTTAGTGTGTGTGTGTCTGCATGCATGTATGTGTGTGTGCATTTATGTGCGTGCGTGCGTGCGTATGTGTGTGTGTGTGTGTGTGCGTACGTGCGTGCGTGTGTGTGTGTGTGCGTGTGTGCTTGAGGTAAATATTATAATATGCTATAACAGTTGCCGTGTGTCTGTTTGTCTGCTTTGGGTAGCCGACAAGATTGAGATGCCGGGTCTACCGCAGCACGACATTACACTGAAAACTGGTGTACCGGTGATGGTGTTGCGCAACATTTGCCCACCCGGCAGCATATTAACAATACGCTCTTGAGTTCGGCCAGCCCCCCCAACCTCCCACATTGCCACCCCCTCACCCGCCTGGCTCCGCCCACTCTTGAATTTGAGCTTGAGTTGGGAGTCATCCAGCGGATGCTGTTGGTGAAGCCTTTGGTCTGGCGTTCTCGTTTATGGCGTTCAGTGGTTTCATTTTTCCCTCCTTCCTCTCTCTGCATCACATTCATACGGTGTCCCCCATCAATGATGGGCCCCATGCCTCTCATTCTCTCTCATACGTGCTCTCCAAGAATTCATTTACACTCAACTTGGTAGAAAGATATCATATATGAGTCTGGCGAGAAGATATGCCAGCAGATGCTACTGTGATTGAGATAGATATGTTTGAGTCTTGCCACGCGATAATACATAGGCTACATTTCCGTGTTTGCAATAATAAATGTTTATAATTGAGCTAGCATCTTTTCTTGTGGAAATTATATGATAGACTGGCTGAGATGATTATATTGGGTGCTCTAATCGACGCTGGTGAGCGCTAATCGGCTCAAAAAATAAGCTGGGATTCTAGACAACCTTTCTACCATTTTTCAGACTCCAACCACATTCCAGTACGCACGATATCCTTCTACAACTAGAGCACAGCCCTCAGATGTTTATCTATTTTTAAGGACAGATACGTCACCTTAGTAGCCTCCAAGGATAATAAAATATATTATCCTTGGTAGCTTCCTTGTACCTAGATGGAGCTTCCGACTTTACCTCTCATAGTGCTATATAATGTCTTTAAATTTCCAGTTTCTTACTTTTCAGCACACTCTGAGACTGTCGGTATTAGGAAAAAATACGTGTGTTTCAGCCACAGGACGGTATTTACCCCGAAGAGGACCCCTTACCACAAAAAATTCAAGTGCATGCATGGAGATAGACGACACAAGGTAGTGAAGAAAAATTTCACTGGGTATGTATTTAATACAAAATATTGGGCACTATTGACTGTGCAGTATTAGGTTAGGTACGAAGGGGTGCAGTCAGTTTGTACACAAGTTATTTCGTACACCAGTAGATTCGTACACCTAAAAATTGTTTCGTAGTCTATATGGAACCATAGTCGTTTCGTACACTCAGCTCAGATTTGAGCTTGACTACTAGAGTTACGGTACGACACCAGGTATGTACGAAAAAACTCAAAATCAGTGTACGAAACAACTAAAAAAACCTGGGTACGAAACAACGTGTGTGCTCCCTGTAACCGGCACGATATGTAAGGGGTATTATTTTACACTAGGACCAGAATTTCCTACACAATTGGGAGTATGGTTTCTGTTTACCTTATTGGATTCTAGGAAACATTCTCTCAATGAGCTTCCGTCGCAAATCATTAATTTTGGAGATATGACATGTTGCTTATAGAGAAGAGAGAGACAAATGTTAACGTGTACCTCACTCTTCTTCCTCTTGTGACCTGCATCGCCTCTGTGCTTCCCTTGCTGCAGACACTTTTAAATGAGGATTTTGCTTTAGTCAGGAGGTTAAAACGTGGGGTTAAGTTAGATTAATGAGTCTAAAGGTGGGGTTAGGATGTTAAAACGTGGGGTTAGGTTAGTGAGTCTAAACGTGGGGTTAGTTTAGCTAATTTTCATAATGTCCTACACACTCCTTTTCCTATTAAAAACATTTTATATCTCCAAAATTTGTGATTTGCGACGGAAACTCATTGAGAGAAAGGTTCTCAGAATCCATTAAGGTAAACATAAATCATATTTCCTTCTATATAGAATTATGGTCCTAGTGTAAAAATGTACTAACTAATTCACTAACCTAACCTAACCCCACGTTTTAACCTAACTAAAGCCAAATCCTCATTTAAAAGTGTCCGCAGCAAGGGAAGAACAGAGGCGATGGACACAGGAAAGAATGACTTCATCATTGGTTCTCACCATCAATGGTTTGTAATGGATGTGCATCAACAAACATGGATACTGAGGAGGGGGAGCATTATCGCAATATGATTAAGGCAATGCTAATGATTATCACGCCAGCTATTCCCTCCATCCAGAGGTGCTTTTATTCAGTCCTGCAATGAGTAAGGTGCAAAGCGGTTTACTGTGAGTGTCCCATCTCCCATAACAACCCTTGATGGCCACTCATGAGGGGAATGTCTTAGAAATACACAAACATCCTCGAAGCCCCTCACTAATTCACCACTACTCTCACATACGGCAAGTCGCCACTGACTATTCAAAACACCAATCAATCAATCATTGGGGGCATACGCCGGGGGGCGCGTCGCCTTGCCCACCCTACGACGCCACTCCCAGGGGTCACCACGCGCGAGCTCCCATGCAGGCTCCTTTCCCATACCAAGCAGCTCTCGACAAGAAACATCAACTTTCCCCAGCTACGAGCCTTGTGGGCGCCCCCTTGGCCTCCTCCACGCCGGATTGTCTCTTACAGATACAACCCGATGGGAAGGATCGGTTTCAGGGTAGCGTGCCACATGCCCATATAGCCGAAGTTGGCGCTGACGGACTATGCAGGTAATAGGCCTCGATTCAGTCTCACGGTGCAATCGCTGATTTGACACGTAATCATCCCAGCGATACCCCATGATTCTGCAAAGACACTTATTACCAAAGGCATTGATTCGTCTCTTCAAGTCACTATTTAGTGTCCATGTCTCACAACCATAGAGTAAGACAGGGATCACAAGCGACTTGAAGATCCAGATCTTTGTCCTCCTGCACAGGTACCGACAACGCCAATTAGCAAAACACCAGTAGCATGGAATCCGAGATGCATCTCAGCAACACACTCGCTGCTTCTCCTGCCACTGCCCGTGCACTGGGGCAGGTAAGATGGTGAAGCAAGACAACATGACGCAAATAACACAAGAGAACTTCAAGACTGAAAAACAACAACAGTGAAAGGAGGAAACCAACCTTCACTTTGACAGATATGACCAAGAAATGACGGTAGCAGAAATAGTAGTCGTGGTAAGTAGTAGTGGTATTATTATAAGTAGTAGATAGAGTAGTTGTAGTAGTAGTAATAATAGTAGGAGTAGAAATAGTAGTAGCAGTAGTAATAGTACTAATGCAACTACTATACTACTACTACTATTACTACTACTATTACTATACTACAACAACTACTACTCTTTAGGACAGAGAGAGTGAGTAAGAGAGAGAGAGAGAGAGAGAGAGAGAGAGAGAGAGAGAGAGAGAGAGAGAGAGAGAGAGAGAGAGAGAGAGAGAGAGAGAGAGAGAGAGAGAGAGAGAGAGAGAGAGAGAGAGAGAGAGAGAGAGAGAGAGAGAGAGAGAGAGAGAGAGAGAGAATACAAAAAAGGAGGGAGCCAGGAGAGAAAAAATATAAAAGTGATCTTGTGTTTCAAGTGTAGACAAAGAGCCAAGCTGATCGATTAAGTCCGCGTACCCCCTGGCCTGCTCATGTGTACATGTGAACGACTAAAGTACACACACACACACACACACAACACAGTGCTGTAAATATATTACACTGCTGCTGGTCCAGTGAATAAAAGCTTGGCGCGTGATTCTGTGGTTCGTCAGTTCGAATCCCCGCTCGCTCCCGGATATTTTTCACTGACATATACTGCCAGTTACTGTCCTCCTTGAGCAAGGGAAAGGAGTGTGTTGTGTGTGCTCCCAGCATTACCCTAAGATTGTTTATTTTACATCACACAAAACTGGGCAAGAGCAAAAAAAAAAAGAGTTAACAAAAAGCCAGACCTAGTTGCCAGTCCCTATAAAGAAGAAAGTAAGAGAATAAAGAAAGGGGGGTGTCAGGGCCGAGGTGGCTATCAATAAATATCATTAACCCTGAGAATGGTGGAGAAGAAAAGTCATTGAGTATGATACCCCGAATGTATTGACACAATAAGCACTGGCAAGAATTGGCTAACATCCGAATAACATCAACCAAACAACGAGCTAATCATAGTACTAAACAATAATAACATTATATCGGGGTATAGCACCCAATAACTACATGTACAGCAGCCTGGAGAATGAGACGTGTGGCAGCAACACTCAGCAATGTAGTTAACACCTCAGGCAACTGGGAGTGTCGAATGGTGTCGGAACAGTTGAAGGGCAGTCTGGAGTCTCCAAGTCTCCAGAATTGCCTTCAGGACAATGAGAACAGGAGCAGGTGGTGGAGGTGTTGTCAGGTTGAGAGTTGGAGCTGTCAGTTTATCATGGTGTAGTGCTGCTCTGGGATCACCTTGGCTAGACTACCCCTCTATCCCTGGAAAAGAGGGTGGGGTGCTGGCGTAGAAGCGGCCAACAATCACTTACGAGGTGAACAATCGCCGGCTGGTGAGAGTGGTAGTCACCTCATGAGGTAGGAGGGAACGAGGAAGTTGTAATTCCTCACAGGGGGTGAGCCAATTTAGTTCGTGTGGTGTCTCGTCACTCCTCTCTTGAAAAGATTTAAGTCATAGGAAGGTGGAAACAGAGAAACAGGAAGAGAGTTCCAGAGTTTACCAATGAAAGAAATGAAAGAGTAAAGATTCTGGTTAACTCTTGCATTAGGAAGGTGGACATAATAGAGATGAGAATAAGTAGAAGGTCTTGTGCAGCTAGACAGCGGGAGGGGGGGGGGGCATGCAGTTAATAAGTTCAGAAGAGCAGTGAGCATGAAAATTACGGTAAAAGATAACAAGAGAACATGTGAGACATACTCCATAGATGGACATATAAGGCACCTGTACGTAGCAAGCAACGAGGAGGGAAAAAAAATTAACACAGACGCCACAGGACACCTAACTTTTTAGAAGCTGTTTTAGCAAGAAATGAGATGTGACCTTTCCAGTTCAGATTTTTAGAAAAGGATAGTCCAAGAATGTTCATTGTAGAAAAGGGACACAGTTGAGTGTCATTGAAGAAAAGGGGATAGTTGTCTGGTAGGTTTTGTTGAGTAGATAGGTGAAGAAATAGGGTTTTTGAGGCATTGAACAAAACAAGGCTTGCTTTGCCCCAATCATAAATTATAGAAAAATCAGATGTTAGGTGATCTGTGGCATCTCTCCGTGAATCACTTAGTTTCTGTTGAGTCGGACGTCTAATGAACGACGTTGGAAAATGCGGGGTAGAATCAGCGTAGGAGTGGATAGGGCTTTGAGTTAGACTTAGAAGATCATTAACCCGTAAACTGCGGATACCTGTGTGACAATATCTCTATGTACGCGGGACTTTTGCCAGAATTCTTATAGTCGCTAAACAAACTTGAATGTGTATCAATGTATTCGCCATATATTTGTGCAACCGCTAAAAAAAATTTTTTTTGCTAAAGTCTTGCGGTTATTCTATGATTGTACTTGCAAGATGAAGAGCGTTGAGGTTTATGGAATCCATGGTACAGCTCGTTCACAGAAAACAGGCCGCAAGGGTCTTCCTCTCTAATCTCTCTGCTCGCGATTGGGAGAGACCTGTCAGCACCTTCACCTTCCATGCTGGTCACTGGGTCACTGAGCCTATGTGTTACCCCTGGGTCATTCTCAGGTAAAGTAGAGTTGCCAGATTTCACCGGCCGA
>JACEEZ010019715.1:175000-185000 GCA_016584305.1 Chionoecetes opilio
GCACAGAAGACCAAGGATCTGAAGCTGAAGAGAGCTAAAACCAAATGTGCTTTGTTTACAAGACTCTACATTGGATGACAGGCTAGGAGAGGTGATCTTGATGAGTTCTTTGAGCATGAGAACCAGTCATTTCCACCGTCAATATCAGATTCTGGAGATCTGCGTCATGGTAACAAATCTGATCTTCTACAGTGCTTTGGTAAAAGTCTTGACCCAGTAATCACTGTTCCAAAAGTGTGGCTGTTGTTTTTGATGGTGCTGCACTTCTGCACATCTGAAACCAGGCTAAGCCCAGACCTTCCAAGAGTACAGTGACTGTTTTTGTGCCACACATCCTGATATGCCTGGCTACTGTTGATTGAGTTGACGTTGTCTGGGACTATTACCGTGATGACAGCCTGAGGTCTTTAGTGAGGAATCAGCGAGGATTTGGCATCAGGAGAAGAGTTAAATGAGCAGTTACTTTGCCACAACTGGCCTGAGTTCCTTCGAAACAGCTAAAACAAAACAGAGCTGTTTGATTTTATGTCTCAAAACATCAAACTGATCAAGAAAGAGGGGAAAATGATCATTGCAACACAAGGCATGAATATTGTCAGTTCTAGTGACATTTGAGAAGAACAGAAAGCTCGACTGTCACCATGTTCACAGGAAGAAACTGACACAAGACTCATTTTGCACTGTTTTTACCTGAACCAAATGAATCACACGGACATTATGATCAGGATTTCAGACACGGGTGTAGTGTTGCTGGCAACAGCTCACTGCCATTTCCTCAAGTTAGACAAATTGTGTTTGGTGCTGGAATACAATATCGCTTTCTACCTATTTATGACTATGCCAGCACCATGGGGCCAGAAAGAGCAGCAACATCTCTAATGTTTCATGCACTCACTGGTTGTGACTTTTTCTTTCTTTGGCGGAGTTGGAAAGAAAACCTGCTGGGAGGTGTGGATGTCAAATCAAGATATCACACAGATTTTCCTCAAGTTGTTGTCATCACCAGGACATTTTCTAACAGGTTGAACGGTTTGTCTCACTGATATATGAACAAATCCCAGTGTCTACAACAGGGTGAACGACACCAGGTTACACCTCTTCACAAAGAAAGGGCGCATGCTGGAAACAATCCCACCAACTGAGGCTGCCCTTCTTCAGCACACAAAACGTGCTATTATCCAAGCACTGACCTGGAAGGAGGCCATATTTCCGCAGCCAGAGATGCCAGATCCAGATCCAACAGACTTGGGCTGGGCCAGAAAAGATGGCATGTATATGCCTGTTAAGACAACACTTCCTGAAGCATCCAAGATTTGTGAAGAACTGATGAAGTGTAGAGAAGTGGGAGAAGAAAGGTTGCACAGGGCGTTGTACCTGTGTCAAGGCAGGTCTTCATTGCACTGCCCTTTGCTCATGTGATGGCAAATGACAGCGAGACTGTATGATTATATATTTTCAAAGTTCATATATTTCCTTTTTAATGTTGTTTACATTTGATGATTTGTTTAACAATACATTTATACTACTGGGGATCACAGTTTTCGTCGAGTTAGATCTGACACTTGTTTTTGACTAACTTTTGGCCTCTGAATCCAAAAATTACCACAATTTTTCACTATCACATCAACTTTTTGAGTTCCATGATACCCTCGCTTTGTCTTAAAATCCATAAAAATACCGCATCTAACAAATTTGTGCAAATTTTACAGAATGTTTTAAAAATTCACATACAAGGGTAAATGAAAAAATTTGCTTGACTAATGTTTATATAAAGCTATTTTGTTCATACAAAAGATATTGTTACTGTAAGTCAAATTGTGTGCAGCAGTAGTAGTTAAGGTAAACATTTACGCGTATTGTAAATTCTTGGAGTGTTCAATCTGTGGACAATCTCGCTTGATGTTCCAACAATAGTCAGCCATCATTTTTACATCCCATCTACCACCATTTGATATTTTGCAAGACAACTTATAACATAGAGCATATCAATATAACCGAAATATTATTAACTTTCCATTGATTTATTTAGTTTTTTAGCAACATGCATAGATTAGCGTTAACTAAAAAAAATAGAGCACATCATCAATCGGGTTATTTTCCCGATTGAAGATGTTATTTATTTAGTTAACACTAATTTATGCATAGTGCTAATTCATTTATCAGAAAACGAATTATATCAATGCAAAGCTAATAACATACCGCTTCTATTGATATCCTCCATGTTATAAGTTGTTTCGCAAAATATTAAATGGCGAAGAGTTTAAGTGAATATTAGCCCCTTGAGACCCATAACGTAATTTCCATTGTAATTTGGGTACCATTTGACGATTTTCAGTGACTATAAGCAATATTTAATAGATATGAACTGTTTAGCATCCTTGTAGACTAACTAATTTTGTATATTCAGTTACTTTTCTAAATGTTATGGGTTGATAACATACAGTTTTTTATATGAAAGGAAAGATCTGGGCGTGAAGGGATTAAGTTCATGCCTATTTCTTCAGTCTCAGAATGGCATTTCTTTAGTGTGTTTTACTGTTTTTTTATTTGATAATATTATAGAACAAACATTTACGAAGATAACAGTATATCATTAATACTGATAAACCATAGTCTACTGTATTCATGGAACACTTTTTTTACCTTGCCGATCTGCCTCCACTAGTCATGGGCGGGTTGGCTCAGAGCCCCAGAAACGAGTCCAGTGTACAGTAGTCTTTGTACTCACCTATGTAGAGCGACACACAACCTCTCACCACACTTTCTCACGCGTAACTGACTATAAAAGTTACAAGCTGTCGCCGTTTGTTAATAGCGCCTCTTCTACAAGTCGCGGTCAGTGTTAATAACATTTATTAATTGAATAACTAATATAGCTCTTTTCCATCCAATATTTATGATTAACAATACAGATAATAACATTATGAAAGCAATCAGCTGATCAGTCCTATTACTTACCAACACACAATTTAATTTTGCTTATTCAGAGCGTAAGCTGCAGATAACAAAAAATGTCGTGATAGAAGAAAACTAACTGTAGTTTTGAAATCAGCCTGCCAATATTAGCTTAAATCAAGTGACAAATCGAACTCAACATAGATTATGTTCAAAATTGTTCCCCAGTGTAATCGGTGTCTGTGTTTAAGGACAATCATGGATATGCTTTGTTGCCTTCATATCTAGGAGATTATTACACAGGCATGTCATACGTATCTATGTTCTTAGACAAGTGCATAGACCACTATATCTCTGGACTGTTTACTCACCAGGACCGGTATTACCAAAACTTAATCATAGCTATGACAGAAATGTATCATAGCTCTTGAATATCATACATTTTTATCATACGCCATTTATCATAAGTTTGGAATCTAGCACAACCATCTATCATAGTCGCCTGCTAACTATAGCGTCATTGTTTCTTTAAAATGGCTATATAATCAGTAAATTCATCTTTTGACAACGTTTTATGGATTGATACTTCTTCCCTTATGTTTATAACATGTAATGTTTAGGGCAGTGACACAGAGTAATGTAGTAATTCATTCCCGAAAATAAGGCATATAGATGTACCGTTGAGCAGTATCTGTGTAAACACGGGACAGAGTTGCCAGATGGCGGCGATGTTTTCGATTTAAAAGCTGTTTGTACAAAGTTGGTGAGGAACAATATGCCCTCACACGGTCTACTCGGTATTTCCTAATCAGCTGCATGTGCATCACTCAGCTCACTCAACACATCCCTATGTGGGCGAATATTCCTTCACTGAGGCTGTTATTGTGTCTCGGCCCTGTTGACAGCAGGAAAGTCTATCATAGTCGCGGGCCGTTATCATAGTCGCGCTAGAACTCGGTGAACCCACTCCTAGCCTCCTGCGCGGTTTGTGATAGTCTCCCCCCAATTTATGATATTCGCCAGCCAGTTGTGACTAAAATGGGCCATTTTGTCCAGCTATGATATACGTTCTTAACTATGATCGCTTTGGTAATACCGGTCCAGTGTTTTGAAATCGCAAGGCTTCATAGGGGCCCCACTGGTCCCATCTACATACACCGTCCTTGACTATACCGAGAACGCATAAGTGTGGTTGGAGTGTGGCTAAGGTGTGGTAGTGGTGGTGGGGTGTGGTGGTGGTGGTGGGTGTGTGGTGGGGGTGAAGGTGTAGTGGTGGGGATGGGGTGTTATGGTGGGGGTCCGAGTGGCTGGGAGATGAGAGTAAATTATGTGGAATGGTTGTGGGTGGGGGTGGTTATAGTGTGGTAGGGGGATAGAGGATGGGGGTTATAGTGTGGTGGGGGGGAGATATTGGGGTGTGGTTATAATGTGGTGGGGGGGAGATATTGGGGTGTGGTTATATTGTGGTGGGGGGGAGATATTGGGGTGTGGTTATAATGTGGTGGGGGGAAAGGAGGGGGGTGGTTATAGTGTGGTGGGGGGAAAGTAGGGGGATACAATATTAAGGAAAGATAAGAGGTAGGTGTGGTTATGGTTGTGATAGTGGTGGAAAATATTGGGGCGTGGTTATAGTGTGGTAGAGGTAGAGGAAGGGGATGGAATATTGTGGAAGGATAGAGAGAGGTGTGTTATGGTTGTGGTTGTGGTAGTGGTGGGGGGATAGAAGGCTGGTGTTAGGAGTGGTGTAGAAGTGGGAGTTATAATGGGTTGTGGTGGAGTGTGGTTGTGCATGTGGTAGGGATTGATAGTTAAGGTGGCAGGTGTTGTGAGTGGGTTGTGAGGTGCTTAAAGTGGGCTGTGAGTTGTTATGAGGTGTTGTTAGAGAGTTATAAGTTATTTTTAATAATTATGAGGTGTTGTTAGTGGGTTGTGAGTAGGTTGTGAGGGTGCTGTGAGTGGGTTATGAGGTGTTGTTAGGGAGTTATAAGATATTAATAATAATTATGAGGTGTTGTTAGTGGGTTGTGAGTGGGTTATGCGTTGTTGTGAGGGGTTATGAGTGGGTTATAGATTTTATGAGTGGTTATGATGTGTTGTGAGTGGGTTATGAGTAGTTAAGATTTATATTGAGTGGGTTATTAGTAGTTACGATTTGTTGTGAGTGGGTTATGAGTAGTTATGATTTGTTGTGAGTGGGTTATGAGGTGTTGTGAGTGGGTTAAGAGGTGTTATGAGTTATTAATGAGTAGGTTATTAGGTGTTGTGACTTATGAGTGGGTTGTGAGGTGAGTGACATCCGAGATGCACCATAAACTTCACCTCATATGGTTTTAATCACCTCACACACACACACACACACACACACACACACACACACACACACACACACACACACACACACACACACACACACACACACACACACACACACACACACACACACACACACACACACACACACACACACACACACACGTAACATTCACCCCCACTGTTACATAACCTAAAATTACGTCCGCAGTTTCGCGAAGCTACGAAATTCATCCTCGGCCACTAACCCCCCCCATAAACCCCCCTCCTTTCACAACCCCCTACTCCCACGACCCCCCCACAACCCCTCCTCCACCTCACCGTAACCTCATTTCACACCCTTTCAACCGCCTACACTCATCTCCACTAACCTCAACATCTCCATAACAGCCTCTTCTTTACTTCCTATATACTCCTATCATCTCCACTCATCTCCTATAGTTTCTTCTTTCATTCCTATGTAAGCTACGTCACTATCAGTTCTATTAGGAACTGAAAGCCTATGAAAATTCGCTTCGATATCCTTTTTGGTTACCGAGTGAACAGTGAAGTTGAAAACAGGCGCTCCGACTTTGGGGCCCCTGTGCAACACGCCGATATTCCGTGCGCAGTCCAGATTTACAGTGGTCTATGACAAGTGGGATAAACTAGACTGTATCTGCTTGAAAGTAATAAGAAGATTGTGTTAGCTTCTGCATTCACATTCGTAAATGCGCACATGATCAGAGGGGATGGGGAAGATAAATATGTATAAATTGTTACAAATGCCATCACAATGTTTCTAGAATTTGTTTTAAAGTAATGTAGAATTATTTTCTTGAAGAAAAACATAAAAAAATTGTTCAGCACAGATATTCTTATCAGAACGTGTACGTTTGCACATTAATTAAAGAAAACGCTCTTGTTTGGAAATAAAGTGTGCTCATTGCAGACATGCTTTCATTGGTCAGAGTCTGGTCCATCCAGATTTCATAAAATAGGCACTAGTAAAGCATAAATGTTGCTGTAAAGGTCAGCTCCTCCTTGCAATACAGGAAATAATTTTGCTAGCATACGTACCATGCAAAAATATCTTTTGAGGGTACACTTAGAAAACAGCCCATATTTTACTTCAAAGACTTCATAGGGATTGCCCCCCTACAGTTTTTGAACACTTAGACATGACTCTTTCACTGTGCAAAGTGCCACACTTGTTAGAAAATACGCATGATTCAGTCCCTATTATGCAACTAACAATCCCACTATGACCACTGTGTCGGTGTGTGTGTGTGTGTGAGTGTGTGTGTGTGTGTGTGTGTGTGTGTGTGTGTGCGTGTGCGTGTGTGTGTGTGCGTGTGTGTGTGTGTGTACAGGGAACTCTGTAGTGTAGTGGTTAGCACGCTCGGCTTAAAACCGAGAAGTCCCGGGTTCGATCCCCGGGCGGAGCGAAAGATAGATGGGTGATCTTTCTTAAATCCCTAGCCCCTGTCCACCCAGCAGTGAATGGGTACCGGGTGCCAGCCGGAGGTTTGTAAACCCCCCCCGGGGTGGTGGCTTCGGCCAACACTAATATGCAGCAGCGGTAGATCACTATGGCTCTGAGGCATTATCCTCTAAACAAAAACAAACAAGAGAAACAAGAGTGTGTGTGTGTGTGTGTGTGTGTGTGTGTGTGTGTGTGTGTGTGTGTGTGTGTGTGTGTGTGTGTGTGTGTGTGTGTGACTGTATGTTTGTGTGTATTCATCTTGTTGTACGGTATTCATCTAGTTGTATTTTACAGGGTCTGACCTCACGCGTATGGCCCCGTCTCTATACTATCTACATTTTTATTTTTGCTTCCTTGTGCTAAGAAGCCGAAGCCACCAAGCCCCGGGAGGCGGGACACAACCCCTGGCTAACACCCGGTACCCATTCACTGCTGGGTGGACCGGGGTTCGGGTTTTAAAGGGACCGCCCTTCTTTTCTCCGCTCCACCCGGAGAAACGAACCCGGGACTTCTCGGTTGTGAACCGAGCGTGCTGACCACTACACTACGGAGTACCCCCCTTCCTGTGTGTGTGTATGTATGTGTATGTGTGCATAGTTTCAATACATATCCTCTTTGGTATATCTGTGGTCTTTCAAATCAGTAAATTTTGATGATTCCACGACAAAAACGTATAGCTTCTTCTCCGTCTTAATAACACCCTTTAATATAATGCCTACTGTGACAGATTTGATTACTACTGTGTGACGAACCACTACCAGTCTTTAATATTTAATCTCTTGATTCCTCGCAAATAGCGCTTTCATACGATCTACATCCAGCTATAAAGAGGTTAGATGGTAGGGCTCGGATGGTAGGCTCAGGAGGTTCACTTGATGGCTGTGATGGTTGGCTCTGGTGTGATGGTGGCGCAGCCAGGATTTTTATAGTAACGCCTGTGATTAGAGGCTCATGCCACCCCCCTGTATCCTCTGATGCACTCGCAATCGAAGGTAGAGTTGATGGGCAGGGCATGTGGGTGTTCTTAGGCCACTCGACGGTGCAGAAAAATGTTGAAATTCGTCGGGGATCGAACTCGGGTCACCGAGAACGCCACTCGGGGACGCTAACCACTCTGCTACCACCTCCCCAAACTTGTAGAAGATTCTAATCCAGTGAGAGGCAAGTGGAAATTTGTTGACGTATGAAAGGTAGAACAAGGTAGAGATGGTATGGTGAGAGAAGTAAAACTTAGGTACACAATATGTAAATCTGTAAGTAACTACGGTTCAACGACGGTTCAAAGGACAAAATTATGAATAGAGCAGTCCACAGACTTGTGGTGCTGCTACCTGTTGAGGAGCAGGGATGTTGCTATTGTGTTTTTTTGTGTTTTTTGGTTGCTCTTTTCGCAATTTGATGGGTGGAGTGTATCATTTGTATGACATTTGTAGTAGAGTTGTTGCTTCGCGATGTTTCAAATATCAAACTACATAATGATACACTCCACCTACCAAATAACGAAACTACGACAGTAGTTGAGCTACTGCCGTGTTACCCGTCACTTTGTCAGTCCAGTATATAAATATATATAATTATAAAATGTTGGATGTATTCTTGAATGTTTATACGGTGACGGCGTGAAGCAGAAAGTGGCTACTACTCACTGGAGGACAACTCCCTGGAGGTGTTTTCGACGAGAATGCCGTGAGGCCAATGAAGTAGGGACCATTATGTATTTGTTTAGCTGATAGTGTTCATATTATGTGTGATTAATGTTTGTTGTAGATTAAGAAGCGATTTATGCTATTGTAAACTGTGTCTAGGAGCCATGGGGCTTTGTGACATGGTTATGTGTGTATCGGCCTTGCCATGATCACTGGGAATTATGTATATGTATTCAACAGGTTCAAATATATACTTGGCAATGCTTGGCAGCATTTTCGCCCTACAATCAACTGAGTGTAGTACAAAACTAGTACATCATCCATATATGTATTTTCCATAATCATTTTTGCAACATATGGGTATTCATCTTTGTTCATCTCAGCAGTGTATCATAAAGCCTTGATGGCAATAGCGCCACTAGGACGTCACCAAAGATTATCGCAGTTAACATATAGTGATCCAGATCCCTTTCTGTATTCATCTCTCTCCACAAAAACCGATGTACATGTTGATCAAATTCACTAATTTGGACTGAATGGTACATTTTACTTATATCACCAACAACACCCACGTAATTTTCTCAAAATCTCAACAAGACACCAATGAAACTATTCAACATGTTCGGTCCTTTAGCCCAATAGTCATTCAATATGTGCCCTGAATACTGAGTGGAAGAGTCAAAAACTATCCTAACTGGAGTGGAACTTGATCCGGATTTTAAAATTTCATGATGCAGAATGTAGTGTACAGGACCAACATACTATACAACATCACTGTTTTTAATATTTATGGCCACCCCTCTACGTACTATATCATCAATTTATCTTTGGTAACCCATAGAGTTATAGTACCATAGTACCAAATAATTCAGTACCTAATCTTCGCAAACGCTTCTCGGTCGATTGTAATCGGGCCATAGCAGCTCTGAAATTGTTCGGTGATCTTGAAGGATCTTTAAGCCATGGGTACGAAGCAATCCACCTCCTACTCCTTTCGTCATAGCTCAGGCCTCTCTCTATTAAGTTGAGCTAGCGCTCCTCCTCCATCGTATGATTGTCGGTCACGGGGCACTTTCCACATAAACATCTTATCCATCGTGGGTTTCATTCTGTGCAGGCAGCATCCAGTTTGAAAAAGTGATCTAGGCTCTCTTTCAAGTCATGAGTTTGTTCAACCAATATACTATAATATAAAGAAGTCTGTTTTGATTTTACAGCTTCTTTATTCACAACAGCTCTCAAATGACCTACTTTACTTGTGTAGCTGTATATTAAAGGGTGTCTTCCTCTCACACAATATCCAAATACATTTTCCAGTAACTGCAATTTACCTTCTTTTGTAATTAATCGTGGCAATAACTCACAATGATATGTGCCAATGAACATATTAATTTTACCACTAGGTCTGGTCAATGTTCCCATTTTAATATTTGGAAAAATAGTGGATATCTGGGATAAGTCCACAACTGGCACTTGGGCTGATATATCATCCATGGCAATAGCCTTCAACTCATAATTATTGCCAGCATTATACAAAATATATATAGTGTATTCTTTACTTACACATTTATATGTTACGTTCCTTACCTTAACCATAGACAACGTGTTATCTGCGCCCACAACTCCCAATTTCTTGGCCATGCTGTGAGTGATCAAATTAATATCCGATCCAGAGTTCCACAAA
>JACEEZ010019715.1:190000-215000 GCA_016584305.1 Chionoecetes opilio
GGTTAATAAAAGGTTTTCTTTTCACAGGAAGTGGTGTTTATTATTATCGGATTGTTTTCATTGTACAAACATGATACAAAAATAAAAGAAAAAAATCCGTGTGTATTTACGAAATGGAAAATAAAGTAAACTTCACTTCTAAGAAAACAGAATAATTAGGCTTTCAAAATGGTAAACTCTTATTTAGCGACTCTGAAAAATGAAGTTACAAATAACATGGTCATATAAAAAGCTTGCTACATTAAATTTAGTTTATGATCTATTAACTTTTTCTTTATCTGCAAATGATGTTTATGTTTCACTTAATGTGATACTTGCTGCTGACTGCTAGCAATGATGTTATCAATGCGTGGGCGTATTCTTGATAAACTAACACGCATGTCATCTTCGATCCTTAATCTTGACCTATATTTAGTTTTCAGTGCTGTCATGGCTGAAAAGCTTGACTCACATAGGTAGGTGATGGTGAAAGGTAACAACACTTTCATAGCTGCTCCATGAGAAATCGGGAACTCATGAAAACATTGAGCCCAGAAGGTTTCTCGTGGCACTGCACTGCATCGAGTCTTCATGGTACCATCAGATGATAGGTCAATGAGCTCCTCTAATAATTTTGACTGTGAGGCTTCTGGGAGCTTCATCTCAATATTCTCAATGAAGGGGTTTTCTATCCACTGGTAAGAAGCAGCGTGCTCCTCAGCTAGCTCAGGGAAATAGCTGTTGAATCTCTCCAACAACTTTGACAGGTGCAATGTTACCTGTGCTTTGACTACATTGAAACTAATGCCTCTGTCTTAAATGAATGCATGCATATTTTCAAACATATCAGTGATTCCTGACGAGGTACGAACACGCCACAACTTGAGCTTTCTTTTGAAAGCCTCAACTTTTTGGTACTGAGAAATGTTATTTGTGTTTGCACCTTGCATTGCTTTGTTCAGCTTATTTACTTTGCTGAATATGTCTGCCAGGTAACTCAGCTAAAGAAGCCATTTATCATCATTAAAGAAATCTGCAAGCTCAGGCTTCTTCTCTGAGAGGAATGTACACAGCTCCTCCCTTAGGCTGAATAAGCGTGTGAGCATCCGCCCGCGGGACAACCATCTCACCTGTGTATGCATAAGTAGAGATATATAGTCTGCACCTACTTCCTCACAGAGTGCCTCAAACAGTCTGAAATTTTTGGCCCTTGATTTAACGAGGTTTACAATTTATACAGCAGTGTTCATAACTGCGTGAAGCCCAGACTCCAAGTCTTTTGCAGCGAGCATTTCTCTGTGCAAAAAACAGTGAGTTGCAATAGTACGGGGAGCAACTTCTAATATTCTGGTCACGACTCCTTTATGCCTGCCAGTCATGGCTGCGCGCCATAGTAACATATTCGATGCAATTAGTACCAACTGATTCCATTATCCTTCATAAAGTCATCCAGAGTTTGAAACACGTCCATTCCTGTAGTTCTTGTTCTCATCTCTTTGCAAAACAAAAATTCCTCTCGTAATTCATTCTCCCACATATAGCGCACAAACGCCAGTATATGTGACATTTTGGACACATCTCTTGATTCATCCAGCTGGATGGCAAAGTCATTGTTACGGAGACGTGCAGTGCATTTTTCAAGTATGTCTTCAGACATTGATGAGATGCGGCGTTTCACAGTGTCATTTGATATTGGAATTTTTGTTAATGCCTTAGCTTTTTCATCCCCTTGCATTTCCCTCACAATTTCAATTGCACAAGGCATCATCAATTTTTCCCCAATTGTGTGAGGCATTTACTGTTGGCAAATTTTCTGAGCCACAATATATGAGATCTTAAGCAGTTTTTTTATCCATAGTGGTAGTGGCCTTTAACCCGACTTGTGCACTGCGCAGTTCTTTAGCTTTGCGCTCAAAAAAATCTCTTGACTTATCCTTGTACTGACAATGCTTTGCCTGGAAGTGCCTAATTAACTTAGAGGGCTTCATACTCTCATTGGACAGTACTCTGCAGCAAAGGACGCACTGTGGCTGTTCAACACCTTCAGTTGTACTTACTACAAAGCCATAGTTAAGGTAAATATCATCATATTTCCTATTTTTGAGTCCATAAAAAGACCAGAACTAATTTTCCTCTTCCTCTCAATGGATGTGACCTCTGACTCATCATCTGAAGATTTTACGTCATCACTCTGTTTGTTTGGTAGTTCTTGTTTTGATGAGGACGGACTAATAACATATTTGTCCATTTTCTTCACAGACAGGTAAACATCAGTCTGGAAAAGCAAGAAAGAAAAAAACTTTAAGGTGAAGAAGACCTACATATTTGTTGCACAGTGTCAGTATTATAGTGTGGTCAAATGAAAAACAAGCAAACAAACAAATTAAACAGCATTATGCGAAAACTTACAATCCACAAGGACAGCCAGTCACGCCACGTGATCAGTCAGCAGCAGTTGTCAGCAGAATGAACACAGCTCTCGGGCTGAGCTCTGGGCAACGCGCTGTGTAGCTATTGCATCATGTTATGCCACCCCGGAAGCAACGTTGCCACCAAATATAACTTCCTCACTTTTTTAAAGCATTTAGTGATAGGAACATTATAATATATTATACAAATCATCGCCACATTCTGAGAGACGCAACTAGCCAGGGAAAAACTAGAACAAAAAACTGGACATCTCGATTAAGACACATTGTGTAATCATGAATTATAAAAAAACTGAGACATGACAGGATTAACGCTAATATGTTGAATTCCCCGTCCTGCGGACCCCTTGATAGGTTTCTGCGGACCCCTGGTTGAGAAACACTGTTCTAGAGGGTTGCAGGGGAACGTCTCCCTTCACACGACCATCCACTAGCCCGGTCGAGAGGAAAGAGAGAGAGCCTTCCTGCTCCTTCTTCTCGCCTCCTAGTAGTGACGTCACAAGCGCCTACGAACATATTGACGAGACGAGACCAATGCACCCTAATTTATCCTGCTCAATAAAGCACATTAAATAATTCAAATAATTTGGACTGAGGAGTGAAAAAAAAATATTATTTACCAAGTGGCTACATATTACTTAAGCTCGTCTAGGTGTAAATTTCCCAGTGAATCTCATTTTCCCTCAATACATAGCTTCTTCCCTCCCAAAAAAATTCTTGGTCCTCATTCCTGCATCACACATCCTACCATCTAGCTAAGTACAACAAGGAAATTTTAACAGATCATGACTCCACTCCCTTTAAATCCACATATTGGTTTCCTATCCACACAAAAAAAGTAACTCTTGAACACCTACAATTCTCAGATGAATTTTACAAAAAAATATTTAAGTGGTATTGCATTCTTAACTTCTTCACCTCTCTCACCAAGAGCATATTAGCCAGTTTTGGGATACATGGTCATTGTAATGATTTTACTCCATCTTACTTCATCCTGTCCTTGTCCTACTTTACTCACTTAGGCCGAAGTCATATACAGTCGCGACTGGAATCATCCCTCTAGTCTGTAATGGTTATTCCGTTACCCCACTAAACCTAGGCATAGGCACGTAGGGAGAAATCACGACTGGATTTTCTCCATACCCTTCCGTAACTTGGGATAAGGCTCACCTCCTAATTGAGGCATACACTCCTGCATCAATCACCCATCGAGCAAAGCTCAGAGCCAAGTACATCCTCGGGTCTAACGATATCCTTTGAAGGTTTAGTGTATAGTGTAATCTAAGGTAACACTTTTCTAACCTACAAGTCTGTCTAGACTTGTAGGTCAATTTTTTTCATCAAAATATATCTTTCTTACTAGGGATTAACACTTCTTACTACCTATCATTAACATTCCTCTACATATCTCCTCACTGGCCTCCTCTGTCTAGGTGGGAGTTGTTCAAGTTCCTCCTCTACTATTACCACTTCTGCTGGCTCCAACAGCCATCTACCCTGTCCTACAAAGGGTTTGACTTGCTCAGCAGCTCTCTGTACACGTACACCGTCAAATATATTTTCTAACACATATGCACCACCATCTCTCAGCCCTTCCACTATTTTGTAAGGTCCTAAACACGTAACCGAGAGTTTTCTATTGGTGCCTGGCTCAAATGTTTCTCTTTTGAACCACACCATTTCGTCTTTCTCCAACCTTTCGCTTTTCCTTTCACATTAGCTTTCTCCCGCCATTTCCTCGCTCTTTCCAAGTTTGTTCTCTTGATGCTTTCGTGTGCCACTTTCGTTTCCTCTTCTGAGTCAATTTGTGGTAACTTCACACTAATCAACCTTGGAGCGTGTCGAGAAAAGAAAGCATAAAAAGGTTGGGTACCCATTGTCTCATGCACTGCACCGTTTAAAACCCTCTGAGTTTCTAGGAGATAGCTAGGCCATCTAGTGGGATAACCCTTACACAGGTTAGAGAGAATTGTTTTCATGGTTCGGGTCATTCTTTCAGATACTATTACCTTGTGGATGATACGGAGTAGTATATCCTAACTGTATTTCACATGAGTTACACAATTCTTTAAATTGCTGGGAAGTAAATTCCTTAGCGTTATCTAACAAAAAAATATGTGGTGCTCCAAATACACTAACATATTCCATTCAAATGGGTTTTACTTCTTAGTCATATTAGTAATCGGCACAGCTATTTTAGCGAATCCTTCTATGTACTTCCTATAGAAACCTACCATTCCCAAGAATCTTCTGGTTTCCCTGATATTAGTGGGGGTTTCATTTTCTCAACTGCTTCTATGTTGTTTGGGTTGGACTGGTAACCTTCTTTGGCCACTACATGTCCTAGAAAACTAATCCTTCTTTGCCCTATTTTACATTTAGACAGATTTAATTTGATTCCAAACTTTGTTAGATGTCCAAATAACCTATCGCCTCTCTCCAACAAGACTTCATAACTGGGAGCCATCAGAATGATGTCATCCAGATAATTTTTGAGCCAGTTTTCTTTCAGTAAAGGTGTTAAAACTTGTGCTCATTTGCGAGAGAAAACTGCCGCGCTGCAATTCAATCCAAATGGAAGTCTTTTAAACCTATATAAGGATATTCCTTCACTAAAGGTTGTTAGATCTTTACTACTCTCATCTAGTATTTGGTAATATGCATCTTTCATGTCTAAAGTAGCATAATATTCATAGCCCGCTACGGATTCTACTAGCTCTTCAAATTTGAGTAGGGGGTGTATTATCAATGGCTAAATATTGATTCACTTTCCTATAATCCAGACACATTCTCTTTTCCCCGTTCAGCTTGTTAACCAGTACTATAGGACTTAACCACGCAGCTGTGGAATGTTCTATAATGTATTTATCTTCCATTTCCCTCAACATTTTCGATATCAATTCCTTGGCTTTCTCAGGATACCTATATGTGACGCCTCTACATGGTGTTGGATCTAAGACCTGAATGTGAGCTGGTTCGGTTTTTATGGTGCCTAGCTCTCCTTCTTCTAAGATGAACAATTTATGGTGTTGTTTTATCATGGAGAAAAGATGGTGTTTCTCCTGCTCACTTAGGTGTTTCCAATCTCCCCCTTCCAGAATAACCTGGATTCGTTCCTGCCGGGTACCACTACCATTGCTAGCATCATTGTCGGGTAACAAAGCGTTACTCATTCTAGTGGTTAGACAGCATGGTCCTTCCGTAACCTGCTGCTCTTGAATTTCTTCTGAGTTTACTACTTCATACCTGGCTAAAAATGTGATGATAAAAATGAAATCTGGTTACCAGAATGTAATCTCAACTGTCCATTACTACTATTAACTATTGGTAGAAAGATGGTCCTTTCTTTGGTAACCTTGACACATATGGGAGTTATAGTTTGTACCTGTCTTTTCCTGAGGTCAATCACGAGAATGGTTCCCTCTACCTCGTCCTTTGGTAATTCTAACCATCTAGTTCTTTCTTGTCCTATGGACACGCTTTGATGTATTCTGATATTGCGGCTTGATTTAGAAACCTCATCTTTGCACTCCGTGTTCTTAATTGCTCTTATTGTGCCGTATTGGTGTTCAAAAAAATTCAAGGGGTAAGTGAGGTTGGCCCACATGACTTTTTTTTTTTTTTTTTTTTAATTATTTATAGCCATTTCTTCGAGTCCTATTATATTCATCCCTACCAGGGCTTGGGTGGATAAATACTGGTCTGGAACTACTAAAATTATTACTTCCACTGTTCTAGCTGTTCCTATGGTTACTTTTACTTGCACTTGACCTAAGATTCTCAACTTCTTGCCGGTTATACCTGTCAAACTAGGGATGTTACTGTGTTTTTTTTATCTTAAGTTGAAGTTTAAAACTGCGCTTTTCTTTATTAGTGAATATTCGCTTCCCGTATCTAGTAAAACTTCCGTGACGTGGTCATTAATGGCTAAGGGTATTATTGGGGATCAATGTTTAGCTAGTCATCTGGAGAACAGTTTCCGCCCAGGACAACTCGGACTGCCTCTCCTACATCCTACTCTCCAACAATCAAAGCAAGCGTTGCTACTTGGTTTCCTTCTACAGTCTGCAGCGGAATGGTTGTTTATTTTACAATATGGACAAAACTCTTGGGAGTTCCTTCTCCAATCTGAACCTGCTAGCTTATGGTCTCTATCTACACTCAAACCTTGTAATTTCCTCTCCATTCCTTCCATCTGTGCTCGCAGTTCTCTTACTTCATCTGACTGTTCCTGCTTACTGGAATGAGTACTCTGGGGAGCGAGTGTTATCTCTGATAGCTGCGTGTTCTTGTTCACTGTATATACAGTATTATATATGTGTCTCTTCCGATGGCTATTGCCCTCTCGGTCTCCACTCTCTCTATACATTTTCTCAGTGGGATTTCGTCATCCATGAAAAACTCTAACTTCTCCCTACTATGACTTGGTAATCCTCTCATCAGTTTCGTTTTTATGATCTTGTCCCGGCGGGGAATTTCTCCTGAATAATTTGGTTTTGCTTCTAATATCGCGTATTTACATTTAAGTTTAGTTGCGAAATCTTGAGGATCTTCCAGCCAATCGTACTTGACCTCCGAGATACTGTTAAGGATCCTGCCGACATTATTGTCTGTCAGTTCTTGGTATAAACAATAGGTCTCACCTTGTGAAATTGATCTTGCTTAATGTATTTTGTATGTATAATGCTCATGGTGGGTTCACTCTCGCAATGAGGATCCTCTTTCTTTCCTCGAAATCCTCTGAACAACTCTCTACTTGGGAAAAGAAAACTTTCAATCTGCCTTCTGCTTCAATTCCTTGTAAATCACTGAAGTTCCGCATCCGTATATCTCTAGGCTTTACCAATGACCTCACCGGTCTACTGACATTATTATCTCCTCCCTGATTTCTCACCAATAACTCAAGAGCTATTTTCGTTCTTTCCACTTCTTGTTCTAATAGAATCATCCTATCTAACCGCTCGCAATGTTCTAGGCTGGTACTGTCTTCCTTGGGTGTCACTACTTCCTCCTTCCTAATCTCTCTTCCAAACCTTCTGCTCCTCTCTCCGATAAATTAATCAACTCCTCCATCTTGTTAATTTAAAAAAAAAAATTGAGAACTTCTACTTAAATGGTCTAGTGGTAGGCCTTATGGTGGCTAATATATCCACGACAACCCACAGAAGTTGACTACTTGCCGGGGCGTCTATAAAGCCTCAATACTGACATCCACTTTTAATACTATCTGACTATGTTGTGTAACCTGGGCCTCCTAAAGCCTGCACTGCAGCCCATGTACGGTAGTTGTGCATGATTACATTTTCTAGTTTATGACTTATAAAACCCCTGCCCGTCCTATTAAAGTGCACTCCATCAGGCGCTAGTTCTTGTTCATATGGCTTGGCGTTAAAGCTTAATTTCCTATACGTAGTTAGTTTATTTCATAATTTGTTATTTACCGCTGTTATTTTAGCTATTTTATCGTAGGTTTCTTGCTCGACCCTTCTAGCATAACGGTCCGTTATGATCCTGGGCTCTATCAGGCAAATCCTTATTTCACAGTAGCACGCTGCCTGTAAGGCTTCTACTACCTTCCTGATGTCTTCCACTATGTCTTTAACCTTACTGGCTTCTTTGATGTCATTGCTGCCTAACCATAGGATGACTAACTCTATCTCTTTCTGCAAGACTCCGTTCAATCTATCATCTGAATTTTTTTTTTAATCTTACCTCCTGGTGCCCTATAAACATCTACCGTTACGTTAGGTTCATATACTTCCACGGTCTGAGGGACCTGACTATGACCAACTAGAGCTACGCTATACATGGATGTGATCACTGAGCACTGGCACTTGGAAAAAAAACGGAATTAGTTAGCACATGGGGAAAGGGGAACCAAATGAACTGAATCCCTCATTGCTGTCACCAACTTTGTGGTGCCCCCTTTGCTATATGTTAATTTGAAGGGCTCAACAAGTCTGAAGATTATGCTGCCACCACCCACATTAAGTGGGGAAAAAAATAATATTTAAAAAAAAATATATGAGGTTCACTGAATTAAATGGACAACTCTTTAAACAGGTTTTCTTTATAATTATGTACGTATCTGAGTACTCATATCCCCAATCGAGGGTTCCACAATAATCGGTAACGGTTGAAATTATACAAAATAAACTTAAATATCACTTGGATTGAACATATAAATAAATCGCTTAAGCACTGTGGCTAGGTAGCCCACCTATTTCTACCTAGAATAATATCTACTGGCTAATATAAACTGTCATAGCCTTAGCTCGTAAGAGGATAGTCAAGGCGATTGTCCTGGGGTCTCAACACTCGCTGCACCACACCACCGTCAGGCTCGCCCCTGGTGTTCCACGTGGCTCGTGGCTTCAATGGACACCCATCTCTCTTGCTAAGGCCATCGTCTTGTTCTCCTCTCACCACATAAAACCCTGTATAGACAATACAAGTTACCATCCTATCTTGAACTAATTAACTCACAAGAAGACCTTACAAGTCGGACGCCAAACACATACCTTCTAGAGGGTTGCAGGGGAACGTCTCCCTTCACAGGACCATCCACTAGCCCGGTCAAGAGGGAAGAGAGAGAGCCTTCCTGCTCCTCCTTCTCGTCTCCTAGTTGTGACGTCACAAGCGCCTACGAACATATTGACGAGACGAGACCAATGCACCCTGATTTTTCCTGCTCAATAAAGTACATTAAATAATTCAAATGATTTGGACTGAGGAGTGAAGAAAAATTACTATTTACCAAGTGGCTACATATTACTTAAGCTCGTCTAGGTGTAAATTTTCCGTCGACCCAGTGAATCTCATTTTCCCTCATTACACTCTTAACGTTTGATAGTAGACAAAGCACTTCACAGCGGATGTTCTCACAATCAGATAGATATACATATGTTTGCCTCAAAAATTTCCGATTTTTCTTGTTCATGAACTTGCACGAATTCAATCAAATTTTCGAATTATGCCTCTAAATGCCGAAAAACAACCTTTAGCTCATACACACATTATAAAACATCCTGGGGATCACCTTTAGCAAGTCGCTCCTTGAACAGATTGACCTTTCGTGCAAATCTGGATCTTACTATCCCTCGTCCCTTCCGTAGATCACTCTCTCTCTTCCCCTATATACAACGGCTTGAAGTCGAAATGTAGGTCGGAAATGCTGCCAAGCGTTGTCAAATATTTATCTCGTCGTTTACCGCTCTTATTAGTGGGTTTTTTTACTCCAGATCTTCACAGATCCCTTCAGATACCTCGAAAATGTAATTATAAAGTGGGGAAGAAATGACCCTCTAACACCCCCATAATTACCCTGCCCGGACCCCCCAAAATTACATTACTAACCTAACCTAACCTTACCAATAACCTCCTAGCGAGACTTAATTGCGGGAAAGAACTTGAATTCTACCAGGTTAGGTTAGATTATATATTGAGTTTATTGTGATTGAGGTTAGTAATAATATTTGGGGTGAATCTCGCTAAGAGGATTTAGTAAGGTTATTTTAGGT
The DNA here is from genome assembly GCA_016584305.1 of Chionoecetes opilio. Taxonomy (NCBI): domain Eukaryota; kingdom Metazoa; phylum Arthropoda; class Malacostraca; order Decapoda; family Majidae; genus Chionoecetes; species Chionoecetes opilio. The sequence continues at coordinate 199,929 of JACEEZ010019715.1, forward strand.
TTTGGTTAGGTTAGGTTCGGTTATAGTGAGGTTAGACTACTAATATCAACCAAAATTTATTTTTAAGGGGTACAAGGAGGTCGTTAAGGGGGGAGGGGGGGTTTAAGGGGCCATCTATCCCCCACTGTATAATTACGTTTTAGTGGTATCTGAAGGGATCTGTGAAGGTCTGAAGAAAAAATATAATAAAATAGGGCGGGAAAGGAAAGAATTTTAGCTATATTTAATCCTGTTCAATGCATATACGTAAATCCACACTGATCATGGCAAGACCGATACACACATAACCATGTCACAAAGCCCCATGGCACCTAGACCCGGTTTACAATAGCATAAATCACTTCTTAATCTACAACTAACATTAATCACACATAACATGAACACAATCACCTAAACAAATACATAACAGTACCTACTTCATTGGCCTCACGACATTATAGTCCAAAACACCTTCAGTGAGGTGTCCTCTAGTGAGTTGTAGCTACGTCCTGCTTCACGCCGTCACCGTATAAACACTCAAGAATACATCCAACAGTGTCCAAGGCAGATACTGGACCAACAAGGTGACGGGTAACAAGGCAGTAGCACAACTAACACTCACGGTGGCTGCTAATCACCAGAACAGCGTCGGCCACGTCACCAATAACTATTACAAATTACATATAACATCAGAATGTCTAGAATCGTGCAACAAGTATCGAAGCATCGTGAAGCAACAGCTCTGCTACGAATATCATACTAATGATACACTGAGCCTCTTCTCCGTCCTCATAACACCCTTTAATATGATGCTCACTGTGGCAGATTTGATTACTACTGCGTGACGAAACACTACAATCAATCAATCATTGGGGACATACGCCGGGGGGCGCGTCGCCTCGCCCACCCTACGACACCACTCCCGGGGGTCACCACACGCGATTTCGCTGCAGGCTCCTTTCCCATACCAAGCAGCTCTCGACAAGAAACATCAACTTGCCCCAGCCACGAGCCTTGTGGGCGCCTCCTTGGCCTCCTCCACGCCGGATTGTCTCTTACAGATACAACCCGATGGGAAGGATCGGTTTCAGGGTAGCGTGCCACATGCCCATATAGCCGAAGTTGGCGCTGACGGACTATGCAGGTAATAGGCCTCGATTCAGTCTCACGGTGCAATCGCTGATTTGACACGTAATCATCCCAGCGATACCCCATGATTCTGCGAAGACACTTATTACCAAAGGCATTGATTCGTCTCTTCAAGTCACTATTTAGTGTCCATGTCTCACAACCATAGAGTAAGACAGGGATCACAAGCGTCTTAAAGATCCGGATCTTTGTCCCTCTGCACAGGTACCGACAACGCCAAATACTCCCGCTGAGCGAGTCCATAACACCGTGGGCTATGCCAGTCCGCCGTAATACTTCTTGACGTAACCCGCCGTCATTATGGACTGCGCTACCAAGGTATGTAAAACTTTCCAAGATCTCAATGTCCTCGCCACACGCATGAACAGACTGTACTGCTTCATCTAGTAAGTCTCCAAACACCTGGACCTTGGTCTTGAGCCAGGAGACCTCAAGTCCCAAAGGCTTTGCCTCCTCGTGCAGCGCCTCGAGAGCCATCACCAGGACCTCCAGCGACTCAGCAAAGATTACTGCATCATCGGCAAAAACAAGATCAGTGATCTTGGTGTTGCCGACGGATGCTCCACAATCACTTTGATCTACAACCTTGTCCAATACCCAGTCCATACAAGCGTTGAAAAGTGATGGGGCAAGGACGCACCCTTGCCTCACTCCTGTATTCACAGGAAAGAAGCTGGATACACCTGCCCCACACTTCACAGCACTCTCAGTCCCAGAATACAGACCAGTTATCAAACCAATAGTCCTTGCAGGAATCCCTCAAAGTTGCAGAAGATCCCAAAGTGACTCACGATGCACTGAGTCAAACGCCTTCTTGAGATCAACATAGGCTGCAAGCATCCCCTGTCAAAACTCACGTCGGCGCTCCTCCAGGACACGAAGCGCTAGGATACGGTCCGTTGTTGACTTACCAGGCGTGAACCCAGACTATTGAGGTCTCTGATGCTTCACCAGATGACTGCGAATCCGTGTCAGCAATAGATGGGCAAGCACCTTGCCTGGTACGCTGAGCAGTGTAATACAGCGGTAATTGTTGCAGTCCTGACGATCCCCTTTCCCTTTCCAGATAGGGACGACCAGCCCCCTTTTCCAGTCAGGAGGAATGGTACCTGATTGCCACACGGCAGTCAGAACAGCATGCAACTCGCGGAGTATGGCCTCACCCCCAGCTTTGAGGAGCTCCGCACTGATATTACAAACACCAGCTGCCTTTCCACCCTTCAACTTTGCTACAGCCTCTCTGACTTCGTCAAGAGAGGGTGCAGTTTCGTCAATGGGAGGATCGGCATCCACTGCCTGTAACCCAGTGGTGTGAAGCTGCTCAGTTGGAGGGTCCACCGTGAACAACTGCCCAAAGTACTCAGCTCAACGAGCCATCTGCCCATCCATGTCCGACACGAGGCGCCCATCTGCTGTTCGAATAGCACTCCCCCGAGAAGGAAACTTGGAACGGAGCTTCTTCACGGCTCGGTAGGCGGGTCGGAGGTCATTAGCGTTCAAATGACCCTCGACATCCTCAGCGAGATTCCTGACATACCTCTCCTTGTCTCTCCCCAGGAGGGTTCTAGTCCGGCGTGACAGAGCCCTGTGCTGGTCCCGGTTCCCAGCCAGCCTGGCAGCGCGACTCTCCTCGATTTTCTTCAGCGTCTCCGTCGAGACAAAACCACGCCTTGACCTCGGGCGCTCCCCAATACACTCCTTGGCAGCCTGTAGAGTTTCACGTTTGAAGGTATCCCACAGTTCTACAGGGTCCCCGAGAGCACCGAGGACATCAAACCGATTTGAGACTGCCACCGCATACTCATGAGCACATGTCAAGTCCTTCAGTTTCTCAAGATGAAACACAGTATGGTTACCTCTTGAGATTCTTCTGGACTTGACATGAAGTTTAAGTGTAGCAACAACAAGTCTGTGATCTGTTTCAAAGAACTCAGCACTCCGGTAAACCCTGCAGTTCTGGAGGATCCTCCTACGAGTACTAACGAGGATATGGTCGATCTCCTTAGCTACGCCTCCGGCATTACTATACCATGTCCAGCGGTGCAGCTCTGGCCTCTGATACCAAGAACCTGCAATTCTCAACCTTCTTGATCTTGCAAAGTTCAGAAGCAGAGAACTGTTGGTGTTTCTGGTACCGGAGCCATGGGGACCAACACATAACTCGTAGCCATCTCTCACAGTGCCAGTAGTAGCATTGAAGTCACCCAAGACAATGAGTGTGTCCCGAGGAGGACACTGGTCTAAAACAGAGTCGAGTTTGGCGTAGAACATCTCCTTCTCTTCAGTTTTACGCATCTGGGTAGGAGCGTACACTGCAACAAGAGACATGAAACCCAGAGTGTGTTTCATCCTCACCCGCATTATACGCTCATCAACCGGAGTAACTTCAACAACTGACGGCTGCAGTTTGCTGGAGATGCCTATAGCTACTCCCCGTACACGGTGACCATTGCTCATGCCGGACCAGTAGTAGTTGTAACCCCCACTGCTAGTCTCGACACTGCCAGGCCTCCTCGTCTCAGAGAGTCCCACTATATCCACCCTCAGCCTACTGAGCTCGCCCGATAGGAGAGGAAGTCGATGATCGCCTGAGAGGCTCAGAACGTTCCACGAGCCCACACGAAGAACCCTCCGCAGGTTGATCCCAGGAGTGATTCGACGGGCAGGCGCCGCTTCTGCACCGCCCCGGCCACCCCCATAAGAAAAAGTTGGGCTAGGGGGCCCTACCACTTGATTTAGAGTGCGGGATTCCCGAGGGCTTTGCCCCGCACTCATCATAGGCAGACCCCTCCCCTGCGTCGGCATTGGAGGGGTCTGCATGGTCGGGCCCCCTGGCAAAACCGGGTCGAAACCGGGCCCCCTAGAACCGGGCCCCCGGCCTCTACCTCTTAGAATGTTAGTGGCTAGATTTGGTTTTTACAGGAAGGGGTTGCAACCCCCCCCCCCCCCCCCAACCAATCTATGTCAGGGATTGGCCTTACTGCTCACCGTGGCCAGGGACGCAGAACCCCCTGTAGGGATTAACCTCAGGCTGCCCACTATTTCACCCCTAGCTGGGGCTGGATGGCCATTGACTCAATAGTGAGTTCATCTGCCCTTAGATCTAAGATGGTCTTATTTTTAGTCCATCTGGGTGTCCAGCACATCCTCCTCACTGGTAGAACCAGTGGGGGAGCCGGTTTAGTCGCCGACGATCCGACCATGTGACTGGTTGTACTGGGTTACATGTTACCAGTAGCAGGGGACAACCCTGACCAGACCCCAGAAACACTACCAGTCTTTAAAATTCCATCCCTTGATTCCTTGCAAATAGCGCTTTCCTACTATCTACACCCCGCTATAAAGAGGTGTCTATATTCACAACAATGTGAATACGATCACTTATCTACGTAAACATATATATAGCCTTAAGCTTAATATGGACATTTTATTATTTGGCATTGCAGTTGTATTTTTTATGAATTTTCAACCCTCATTGTCTGCTTCTACTACTGTGAATTAGAAATACTGTTTAGCTTTTGAGTTCAGGAGACAGGGTCAACGTTTAGGAACAGAGCAGCGCTTCAAGAAATGTTTCATTGTCTGGGTGGATATACGTATTATGAATTTGTTTCTTTCATTCTCTTCCCTTGGTGCTTTTTTCCGAAACGCTCACGCCACCAAAATACACCACCACCACAACACCAACAATAACAACAATAACAATAACAATAATAACAGCAGAAAGAACATGTTTAGACTAATAATACATTAATTATATATATATATATATATATATATATATATATATATATATATATTAATATATATATATATATATATATATATATATATATAATATATATATATATATATATATATATATATATATATATATATATATATATATATATATATATATATATATATATATATATATATATATATATATATATATATATATATATATATAATATATATATATATATATATTATATATATAAATATATATATATATATATATATATATATATATATATATATATATATATATATATATATATATATAATATATTAACAGTATACTACTACTGCTACTACTACTCCTACTACTACTACTACTACCACTACTACTACTACTACTACTATTACTACTTCTACTACTACGACTACTACTACTACTACTACTACTACTACCACTACTATTTCTACTACTAGTACTACTACCTAAGGTAGAGTTTGTCACGGATTCACATAAGAAAATGCAACCCATGGGGGTGGAATTGATTGCACCTATTCTTTGAAATCTTACAGAGGAAATATATAAGATAAATGAAACTCTGCCAAAAATAACTGACGTCAAGACTGAATGAAGTGTGTAATACTACTGATGCTGTGAGGCAGATTAGAGTGAAGATGACATAAGTACATAATAAATTTTGAAAAGCAATAATGTGACTAGAAGAAACCACTAAGGATATCCATTTGAGCGAGGAAAATGTATTGCAGGACCTAACGTCATTTAGACTAACTCAAGTAAATGGAGCAGCTCGAAAACCTACCCAAAGCGAATCCCAACAGCAGGCAGGTCGCTAATCTATGGTTCAATCAGAGGATATGCGAGCTGCACTTGATAAAAACACCCGTGAGATTCAGCCACCTCTTATGAATCCTGTAACTAGAAAAGTTGAGAGTACTACTAAAGGTGAACACCAGCAACAGATTCATGGATCAGTTTTAATGTACTCAGATGCATTGAGTCTTTCACCTAAGAGAAATTTTAGTGAGCATCCTTCACACCCCATAAATCATTTATCTGAGACAAAACATCATAACTCTGGAGCCTTTGATTGGGTAAAGATACAAAGCACTGCAAGAAGAGGTCGGAGCGAGACACATATGTAGAGGGACACCACCAGCAGGACAAGATCGATGAATAGCACAAGGACGAGCAGACGCAAAGGCTTCAAGTGTGTCTCTCAACCGAGCAGATAATACCACTACGGACCGGCGGAGGACGAATGAAAAACAGCTGCACCAGTTCCGAAATTCGGAACGTGCAGCTGGGAATACGGAGGCGCCCATAAGCAGATACTCTCCTGGATAATGACCAAAACGGCTTGACTGAGGTAAACAAACGACGTAAGACGCAGAAAGGTAAAAACAAAAGAGTAGGAGGCACTGGGAAAGGCATTGGTGGGCAGGTGAGAGCTGTCAGAAGAACAGTAGATATTTCCTGAGTCGTGTTAACCTCAGTGTTACAGAAAAGTATATAAGTAAACATATAAAGGATAACTTTGATGTAAATGTTTTAAACATTGAAAAACTACAGATTAAATCTACAAATATTAATGCTTTTAAAATAGCATTTTTTTTTTTTTTTATCAGCGTGAGATAGAGATATTTTTAACCCGGATAAGTGGCCAGAGGCTATGGTGGTTGATAAGTGTTATAGTAGTAAGCCTAATTTAGGGTAATATATAGTTTTTCTTTCACTTGTTTTTTTATCTTGTTAACTAGGTGTTTGTAGTTTTAATTGTAACTCTTTAAGAAAGAATATATATTTGAATAGGCAGTTATGTGAATACTCTTTTGATTTGATTTTCCTTCAGGAATCTGTATTAGTTGATGACAATTTGTGTTGTCTTGAACATATACATGATAATTATGAAGGTATAGACGTAGGTGCCACTTTTTCTGACAGGGCTTTGGTTTCAAATGCTAGAAGTTGTGAAGGGGGACTTGTCTGCTTATGGTCTAAGAAATCTGAATTTAAAGTAAATTCAATTCTTATTGAATCTAATCTTATGGTGCTATCTGTAAATATCGCTAATGTAACTGTGCTACTCGTAAATGTTTATGTAAAAAGTGATATATGGGAAGTAAGAACACATAATGAATATTTAGAAACTCTCAGTGCTCAACAACAAATAATCACATATATGAAATTCGATAGTATATACTACTTTGGATATTTTAATAAGGTAAAGTACAGATGGGGGCATACGCTATGCTGCACGTGGCTTCGGTGCTCATCTCCGTCGCATTAGCCCTTGAGCCTGTGGTGGGTGAGAATATGTTACCCCGGGACACAGGGCTAGTGTGACATCCGGGTTATCACGGTTACCTTTCCCAGCTGCAGGTTCCCCTGGTGTACATGTATTGACCCCGAAAGGGAGGAAGAACAACTGTGTTTGGCTGGTCGCCGACTTGTCCTGGCCCGGATTCTAACCAGGGCCCGTAAATTCGTAGCTAGGCGCGCTAGCTACTGGACCACGGAGGCGACATTTTAATGCTGACCCATATACTGGTAGAGCCTGGCAGCACCTTTCCGGTTTAATGTTGAGGGATGAGTTGGAATGTTTTGATTTTAATAAGATAGATCCATCCACTTTTACTTTTTTATCATAAGGAAATACTTACAGTAAATGGTTGCATCACATAGTAGGAATGAGGTAGCACTAATATTACATATATAAAAGTAATGTATGATATTTCAATTGCTGCTTATATTCCCATTACAGTTTGTATTGATGTAAATGCAGTAAATGTGTCAGAAAGTGAAAATGGAGTGTTAAAGTGTTAGAATGTTAAACCAAAATCATCAAATCATCATGGATTTATCAACTGGAATATACAAACAGAAGCAAATATTAATGAAATAGAAACTCACGTCCTTGATACAGTGAAATACATTCATGAAATAGACGTAGCTAATTGTCCAATTTTAGGTTGTAGCCTTGAGGCTCATTTGCAACAGATACAAAAGCTGTACAGTGACATTGTTCTTACAGTGCAAGAGGCGTCTTCCAAAGTCGGGGAACTCTTTCGACCTTCTTTTATGCGGTCGACAAGAGCCTGGTAGGTGACCAGAAGGTCCCGAGTTCAAGTCTCACCAAGAAGTAACTGCCAAATCCAATCCATCGTCGAATGGCCGAAGAAACCCGCACGATGCATACCTGTTCTTTCGACAACGACTTCAAGTGTGGCAGAAGAAACACCAGGTGACAGCATGAGCCTGACTGAGGATCCAAACATCACAGAAAAAGGGATCTTCATCTAGAGAGCACAGGTGTCACTATAAAACTCCAGCCTGCGCCACCAATGGGCGAGGGCCAACCATCACGACCCTCCAGAATGTACAGGGGCCAAACACCTGAGCCTTCAAAAGAAAAAATAGCCTAAAGGCGCTATAGCTCCTACGTAAAAAAAGCACGTTTCTTATAATTAAAGTTAATAAGTAAACTATATAATTTTACCGGGCTGGAACCGTAGAGTTAAAGGGTTACACGCCCGGGCCAGTGAGCATTACCTGGTTTGGCTTGGACAAGGGAGGAATAAGGACACTGACATTTTTGATGCAATGTCGCAGAGTAGAAAAACTTTCAAATATGCACTTAATCAATGCAAAAAAGAAGAATTTAGTTAAATGTGTGAATCGATTTAAGAAAAATACGCATACAAATATATGAAAGGTTTCTGGAAAGAAATCAATGATAAGAATAATAAGATTAAGCAATACAAATGTTTAGATGGAGAAGGTAATGAAAAAAACATAGTAGACATATTTACCAGGAAGTTCTTGCCAGATGATATTATCTATGAAAATGGTGGACTATGTGATAATACAATTCTACAAACTATAAGGGAAAAATGGATAACATGTACATTGACAAAGCATTGATTGAAAATATCAAAATTTACATTAAAAGATATCATGCAAAATATATAATTGTAATGGAATTGGAAATGATGGGATTCACTCACAATTTCTGAAAAGAGCAAGTGATCATTTCTTGAGTTTATTTATTGTCTAATTTTTCTAATGTTTGTATTGATTATTGGGTTTTTTTTCCATTTGAGATGAGGGAGAAAATATCTTTAAATAATCGTTCAGACTCATTTTTTCTTTGTATAGCTATGTTGAATGTTCATTCAAAATACCTAATCCACAAAAAATTATTTATTTCGACGCATTATTTCCGTAAAAACATGACTTTTGTAAAAAGTGCAGGAAAAACAACAGCCCGGTTCCAGGAGTGGCGCGAAACATGCTGATGACGGCCCGTGCGGCGGACAATCTGCTTCTTGCCTCTCCCCCGGCGCACACACTTCTCCACACATGTATCGTGGCCATATAGGTCGGGAACGGGTGATAAGCTCTCTGGAAAGGGACAGCTTTCTTGCTGCACCCATAAAGGATGCAAGTATATGCCATATCACAAAAAAAATATATCAGAAACACCCACAATTCCTCAAGTACTATATTTATTACTAATTTTACGCGTATTTGTATTACCGCGCGGAATTTACAGACTTCGATTGCGGATTATTTAGAAACGGATGACTGGATGCAAAAAGTGACATCATACTGTTGATATACTCGATAATGGCTATATTTTGACTGCATTAAATCAGGAATGATGAAATGGTCTGGACGATTACTTTAAGGGAGATATTAATCTGATCCTTAAAGAAAAAAAAAAGAATATTTCTTCAACGTCAAAGTACAGACCTGTGATGCAGTTATCTTGCCTGCTCAAGATTATAAAAATGCTATAATGTATAAATTATAATATAAAAAATATAAAAATAAAAATATAATAATTTATAATATAAATGTTATATATATAGTGTTGAATACCTTACAAAACAAAAAGTTAACCCAAGACAATTTCGCTTTAAAAAACAGACATCGACAGATGCAGTAATGACTAGTTACAGACATTGCAAATAAAAATACTGCAAGGAAGGGCAAGATGTTTGCAGCTTTTACAGATCTCTCTCAGGCATTTGATAGATTGAATCACTGTACATAAGCTGGGAAAAATAGTATTAGATAGAGATATTTCACCGGACATTATATTAATTGTAATGCATTATTTGAGAAATCAGTCAGCTAGAGTAAAATGGGGAAAATCTGCTTGTAATTACTGTTATATTAATCAAGGTGTAAGGCAAGGAGGGATATTGTCGCCATTTATTTTCAAACTATATATTGATGATATTATAAATTCTATGTCTTCAAAGGACATTGGTTGTAAATATGGATTTATGTGAGTCAATTTAATTATTTATGCGGATGATTTAATTGTTCTTGCAGATACTTCTGACACATAAGGTACATTATATGCTGAGATTAAGGGAAAGTAAGTAACATTGAATTAATTAATTAATCAAGTAAAAACGAAATACTGTTTATTTTCAAAGGATAGAAGGAAAAATGAAGGCAATTTTATGTATCTTTGTGGAGATAGAATAGCACCGGTGGATAATTACAAGTATTTAGGTTATTGTATCCAGAAACATTTGAGTGATGAGAAGGATATAGATTCAGGTTAGCTGATTATTTTGCAAAATTAAATTTATATATATATATATATATATATAGAGAGAGAGAGAGAGAGAGAGAGAGAGAGAGAGAGAGAGAGAGAGGAGAGGAGAGAGAGAGAGAGAGAGAGAGAGAGAGAGAGAGAGAGAGAGAGAGAGAGAGAGAGAGAGAGAGAGAGAGAGAGAGAGAGAGAGAGAGAGAGGAGAGAGAGAGAGAGAAGAGTAGAGAGAGAGAGAGAGAGGAGAGAGAGAGAGAGAGAGAGAGAGAGAGAGAGAGAGAGAGAGAGAAGAGAGAGAGAGAGGAGAGAGGAGAGAGAGAGAGAGAGAGAGAGAGAGAGAGAGAGAGAGAGAGAGAGAGAGAGAGAGGAGAGAGAGAGAGAGAGAGAGAGAGAGAGAGAGAGAGAGAGAGAGAGAGAGAGAGAGAGAGATGTCAAGTTTCCAGTCAGACTCTCATGTTCCTATTCAGTTCCTTTTTATCTCGCCAGAGTATGGGCTGGCCTTATGGCAGACTGTTAGGATGAATAGTAAATCTTGCTATAAGACATTCCAGAGAGCTTACCACAATGCCTTGAAAAAAGTGTTTGCTCTTCCACGATACCACAGCAACCATGAAACGGCTCAACAGAAAAGTAATTTGTGGTTCAAACAATACAATGCATTTGTACAGGCAATATATCATAAGAGACTTATGACTATCAATAACTCCTTCATTAAATTGTGTTTGCCCTTTTTGAAGAACGGGTATGCACTGCCATCAATATGATTATTATCTAGAGATTTTTATAACATATATTTGATAGAATATGACCTGCAAACTATCAAAGCTGGAATTACGTGGGTACAAAATCATGAACCTGGCCGTCTGAACCACTATGCACCCAACATTTAAGGTTATATAACTGCAGGTATCTGCTTGTATGTAGAATTTTAGATGTGTGAATGATTGTTTTATTTATTTTGATGGACTTTGAAGTCCTTTGAGTTTCATATTTTCTATTTTGTTATTTTATATGTAAAACTTGATTTTATTGATAAGTTTTCCTTCCTCAATTCTATAGTATGCATCAATTGAGTCTCTGTATATTTTATATGAAATAAAGGAATGATGATGATGATGATGATCCAACTACTACTAACACTACTACTACTACTACTACTATTACTACTACTACTTCTATTACTGATACTAACACTTATATTAATACTAATAATAATACCGTTACCATCACAACAGCCTCCACTATCAAAACAGTCACTATAACACCTTCATTGACTTAGGGTAATTTTACCTCTGGTTCACACACACACACACATTGATATTGATATTGATATTGATATATTTATTTGGCCATGTAGTTTTGTACATATGAACATATTACATATAGTGATAAAGCCAGGTCCAATAAGCCGAAGCTTTTATAGGACCTGAAAGCTATAATACATAATAACATAGCAAGGGACTGGTCAGGCCATTTTGAAAATATAACATTTTATGGATGATAATATGGAAGTTAACAATAGTAAACCAATCATTTTAAATGCATAAAAAAAAAAAATCTTAACCATAAAAAAAAAAAACACAATATGACATTTATGGTTGTAAAGAGTTTATAAATTTTCATTGTATTTGTCAAGCATGCTTTTTATCAAGTTACGTTTGAAAGATTTTAAGTTTTCATCAGTAATAAAATGTTCTGGTAAGTTGTTCCAGCTTTTAGTTCCTCTTGACAAGATACTCTGTTGTGCATGTGATGTCCTGCACAATGGTATACGTAAATCATGTGGTCTTCGGGTTACATTGTAGGGTATTGCTCTAAAGCCAAGGTCTAAAGGTAAAGAGTGTATGGATTTATGTACAAAAAAGATTGGTTTGAAGGAGTATGATATCTGGAAGCTTTAATAACTTGAAGTCTCGGAAAATACTGATGGTATGGTCATAACGATTTTTAAAGAACATAACACGTAACAACTTTTTCTGGCTAATAAAGAGGCTGTCAATGAAGGTTTATAGGCACCTCCCCATAAAGATGAACAATATAAAAGATGTGGATATATTAGGGTAAAATAAACTTATAGTAACATTTTATATTCAAATAGTGCCTTAGTCTGTAAAGTATGCCTGTGTTAAACGATATCCTAGATTTCACCATATCAATATGTTCTTTCCATTTCAACTTTCTATCTATATATATCCCTAGAAATTTAAATTCGAAAACCTCATGTAATGATAGATTATTTAAATCTTTATTTGTGTGTGTACTGGCTGAGTCAGAAGGGGACTGGAGACCATAAAGCAAGTTTTATTAATATTTAAAGTTAATTTGTTGCTCTTAATCCAATTTGAAACTTTATTAATTTTTTTCATTCAATGTAATTGTAATATTTTCAAGATTGTGGCCTTGAATAAAGATTGTGGTATCATCAGCGAAAAGTATGAATTCAAGTTTATTACTGCTACGAATGATGTCATTTATGTATATTAAAAAAAGCACAGGACCAAGAATTAAAACCCTGGGGTACTCCACATGTGATGTCATTATAAGGAGATGATGTATTATTATATGATGTATATTGCTTTCTATGACTTAAATAACTTTTGAACCAGTTGTGAGCACTACCACGTATTCCATAGATAGATAATTTGTGTAATAAGATTGTGTGAGAAATTGTGTCAAATGCTTTTGTGAGGTCACAAAAAAACTGTTATTTGTAGCATTTTTTTGTCCAGTGCATTGTAAATGTTCTGACAGATATGGTAGACTGCTAATTCAGTGGAGAACTGGGGACGGAATCCATGTTGAGTTGGAGTTAAAATTGAGTGTTTTGAGAGGTAACCCATTAATCTCATTACCATTACTTTTTCAAAAAGTTTACTAAAGCTTGGCAATATTGAAATTGGTCTATAATTTTGCATTAAAGAATTGTCACCTTTCTTGAAAAAAGGACAATTCGAGCAATTTTCATTCGATCTGGAAAGGTACCCTCTTGAAATGATTTATTTATAATGAATACTAGAAATGGTGAAATTATTTCAGAGCATTCTTTTATTATTTCATATTTATTTCATCATGGCCAGGAGAGTAACTTTCATATTTGCAATTACTGTTTTTATTTCAGCTGGTGTTGTAGGTCTTAAATAAAAAGAAAAAGGGAGTGGTTCTGGAAGATATATGTTAAATGGCTCTTGTGTATCTTGAATGTTATTAGCAAGTGTGCTACCTATACTGCTGAAATGATTATTAAATGACCTAGCCACATTTTGATTATCAGTGATTGTATCGCCATTGACAAGAAAAGAAGGTGATATCCTAGTTTTATTTTTACCCAGTAGGTTGTTGATTATGTCCCATATTTTTTTAGGATCCCCAGCATGATCTGTAAATCTAGTTTTATAATAATTTTCTTTTGCTGTTCTTATTGTTGCCGTCAATTTATTTCTAAAAGATTTAAAAGTATTTTTATATGTTAAAGGCCATTTTGCATATAGCTTTTGTAGTTTATTCCGTTGTTTGATCAACTTTTTAATAGGTGGTGTAATGTATGGTTTGCCTTGATGCTTTTCTTTGATTTTTGTTGTTTTCAATGGAAAGTGCTTATTGTACAATTCTAAAAACCTATTCATATATTTATCAAAAAGATCATTCACATCACAATCCAATGCATTTGTATTCCAGTTTAAATGAGCATTTTTTTCATTATGATTTAAAATATTAATATTAAAGTCTCCCATAATATAAATAGGTGTCCTAGAGGTTGATAAAGTGGTAATGATATATTTAATAGATGCAATAAAATCATCAATATTAGAATTAGGGGGTCTATATATCATGGGCCCAAAAATAAAATTGGGTTTGGGTTTGGGTAGTTTCAAGGAATAATGATTCAATGTGAGCAAATTGCAAAGAAACTTCTCTAATAGTATTGGCCTGAAACATTTTGTGAAGATAGATGGCAATACCTCCACCTTGTGTATTCTTATTTTTGAAGTAATTATCATAACCTTCGATGGGAAAAAGTTGACAGATGGCATCACTGAGGCGAGTTTCACAAAAACCTAAGACATCAAATTTCATACTAGTTGCATAAATACATTGCTCAACACAACTATCTATATGAAGAGGTAAACTACTAATATTAAAAGCTAGTAACTTTAAACCTGAAGGGGATTCATTGATCATTCTATTAGAGTCATCACAAAAGAAGTAATTACAGGTTGGTTTATACATGCTGCAATTAACAGGAAAGTTGTTGGCTGCATTACCATTGTCAGCATGTTCAAAGGGATTGTAAATCATATTATCAATAATGTGTAAAGGGAAATTGTGTTGTACATTATCATTAAATAAAGTAAGGAGATCATTATTGTTCAAACTAGCAAAAGGAAAGGAATCTTGATCCACAAAATTATGGATTAAATAATTATCTAACTGAATTTAGGTTACTTATCTTACTAACAAGGCTTTAACGCCCCTTCCGTGGGCGTAAATTTGTTTTTCCTGTGGTATCCTGACCCTGGGACAGCATCGGGGAAGCCGTCGGTAGAGTCCCCGAGGAACAGGCACCCCTAGCCGAGCTATCCCCATCAGGTCCAGCTGTCACAGCTAGTCCGGAGGGGCCACTTGCAGGTTCCACAGA
>JACEEZ010019715.1:220000-260000 GCA_016584305.1 Chionoecetes opilio
TTCTGTGATGTTTGGAGCCTCAGTCAGATGTCATGAGCCTCAGTCAGGCTCATGCTGCCACCTGGTACTCACTCCGCTGCACTTGTCGTCGCAGTCGAAAGAACAGGTATCCTGCATGCGGGTGTCTTCGGCCACTCGACGATGGATTTGATAGATGCTCCTTGGTGGGACTTGAACTCGGGACCTTCTGCTCACCTACCAGGCTCTTGTCGACCGCATTAAAGAATGCAAAAGAGTTGCCCCCGGCAGGATTCGAACTCGGGACATCAAGCTCACCACTCCAAGACGCTAACCACTCAGCCATCGCCTCACCCACTCGGCCACCGCCTCCCTCATATCTATGAATATAGGAGAGATATGATGATATGAATATAATTCGTGCTTACACTCGCATAATGAGGGATGTCTTTCCCATATTATAAGATATAAGCTTCAGTAACTAAATGTTTATTCTGCTATGATTAAAAGCAAATAGGACTTGACACTGATTTTTAGATGCGTCGAGTTGACTTGAAAAATTATAACATCCTAGGCCTTTTCTCATACTGTTCATATGTATTTACCTGCAGACTACCTACTAAAAAACATTTAGGTACTGAAGACTATATCTTATAATATGGGAAAGACAGCTTCATTATGCACGTGTAAGCACGAATCTTATTCATATGAACATGTCTTTATTATTATCTTACATTATCATTGCAATCAATGTCCAATTCTTTTTGCAAATTGGCTTTGAAAATAGTTACCGCTTTGCGGAAGATTTTGAGGATGAATGAATAATTCTGGAGTTGATAGGTATCTATCAGTGTTTACAACCGGTGATGGAACCAAGCCAATTACTACCACTACCACCACCATAAATAATGCCACTATCACCAACACCACCACAACAACACTAACTACACAATCCCAACTACACCATCCCCATCACCACCACAACAACTACCATAATTACAACTACACCACCACAACCACCATTACCTTATCCACAACACCAAACACTACTCCAACTACAACAACTACTACTTTTGTTTACGTTGGAGCCTATAGCGCCTGTAGGCTATTTTTCTTTTGAGAGTTCAGGTGGTTTTGGCCCTTCACATTCTGGAAGGTAGTGATGTCGGTCGCCGTCGCCCGTTGGTGGCGCAGGCTGCATTTTTTAATAGTGACACCTGTGGGCTTTGGTGAAGATCCCGTTTTCTGTGAGGTTCGGATCCTCAGTCAGGCTCATACTGCCACATGGTGTTTCCTCCACCGCAATTGTAATCGCAGTCGAAAGAACAGGTATGCTACATGCGGGTTTCTTCGGCCGCTAGACAATGGATTTGACAGTTGCTCCTTGGTGGGACTTGACATCGGGATCTTCTGGTCACCTACCAGGCTCTTGTCGACCGCATTAAGGAAGGTCGAAAGAGTTACCCCTGGCAGGATTCGAACTCGGAACATCGAGCTCACCACACCAAGACGCTAATCACTCGGCCACCGCCTCCCCAACTACTACTACTACTACCATTACTACTACTGCTACTACTACTACTACTACTTTAACATAAAGATACCTCCACCGCTTGTTTATTTGCGGATTCCATTAACTGAATGCCAGTAGCCCCAACTCTGATCGCTACTGACTGTGGCATCCAACCATAGGCTACTACTACTTATCCACTACTTACTCTCCTCTCTCCGTCATCTACACTAATATGCCGCTCTCCACTACAGTGGCCTGGTAGTTCAGGCCATCCAAATCGATGGTTGTGGGGGCGGAGTATCTAGTACCCCTGAAACATAGGAGGGCAGACCTGAGCAGGGAGAAGGAGAGACGGCACTTCATCCAGGCGACAACGTGGCTCCTTGGCTGGTGCTTCTTTTCTGCCATTACATCTGCTAGTCTTGAATAGATGCACTTGGCCTTGGGGCCCATCCCGCCTGACGTAGTGAAACCAGGGGTGTGAAGCTGCCGTGGTCGACATTTCGGATCCTATCTCCATAACTCCTGATTTTTTCCCGTTCATTCTTTTGGTGAGCAGCTTCCAGTGTGATCCTCTGGTGGCAGGCGGCCATTGGATCGAAAATTCTGATGTCCATGAACGCTCTCTGTCCTCTGCTCCAGAAACCACGAGCACTTACGTCCACTCGGGCCTCGTTAGTGGTGTTGGCCGTCCTGTACTGCACGTGTTCGCCATTCAGGGGGAGGAGAGTTGGTTCGGTGGTGACGTCGCGACACACCTCCCTGAGCATGCTGGCCGTCAAATCTCTCACCTCATCGTGTCTGATGCACACGAATCCCCCCTTTTTACATGTCATTGTATGGTCGACGCTGTTTGGATCTCCACATACACAGGTTTTGGGAAGCCCCTCCACTGGCCAGCCATACCTCAGAGCAACGGCATCTACGAATTCTTGTTTGTTGAGGCTGAAGCCTTTAGCTCTGATAGGCAAGCATGTTAGCCAGTTGGACGCTCCCGTTTCCTGTGCAATGTGAATTTTCTTCACGGTTTCGATTGGCATGACGTCTTTTAGGTGTTCCAATCTTTCCACTTGTGCACTACTACTACTACTACTACTACTCCAACTGCATATGCATGCTTATACTACCACTACTACTACTACTCCTACTACTCCTACTACTATTATAATTATATTACTACTACTACTGCTACTATGTACTACTACTACTAATACTGCTTTTACTACCACTGCGACTTATATTAGTACTACTACTACTACTACTACTAATAATAATAATAATAATAATAATAATACAATTTTTTTATGTTGGTGTTATAGGTAGGTATGACCTATGTATCTAATTGAAATATAACCTATGTTGTGTATATATCAACATCTCTATATTTCGTATGTATAATGTATGATATGATATATAATGTATAATGATACACTCATATTGGAAGGCAGGTTATATTCCTGGCTGCCAACCATGTATGGTGACGTGTCACGCCACACCCTGTCTCAAATGCAACATCCTGACGCCTCTCGGTCCTGCTTGTGGACAGAGAAACACTAGCGACGACTGAAGACAGACGTGTGTGTAGTGTGTGAAGATCAGTGCTCAGTGATAACGAGATACCTTTACCGATAACTTTTCCACTACAATAACGCTATTCTCTGAGAATTGCTATGTGCAAAGTGATAGAGAATATATTTTTAAATAACAAGATTATCTTATTACATAAACCTGGGTTCTTGCCTAATCCGCTCGTAGGCACGCCATATAATACACCATAGACCACTGTATACCTGTACTGCGCACGGAATATCGGCCTGTTGCACATGGGCCTGAACTTGCTCTGAAGTCAGAGGGCCGCTCGGATTCATATATATATATATATATACGCATCATATAGACTGGTTTATCAGTATATATGATATACTGAAATCTGCGTAAATGTTTGTTCTATAATATTATCAAATAAAAAACAGTAAAACACGGTAAAGAAATGCCATTACGAGACTCTGAAGAAATATGCATTCACTTCAACTATTCGCCATTTAAAACTTTGCGAGTCAACGTTTATCATGAAGGGTATCAATAGAAGCGCAATTTTATTAGCTTTCCATTGCTATATTTCGTTATCTGATCAATTAATTAGAACCATGTATAAATGAGCGTTAAATAAATAAATAAAATCATCAATCGGGTAATTTTCCCGATTTAAGAGGTTATTTATTTAGTTAATGCTAATTTATACATGGTGCTAATTCATTTATCAGAAAACGAAATATATAAGTAAATAAATATTAATTGTAACTAATTGTTGCCTATTACTTGGCCAAGCTCTGATCCAACGAAGAACCTTCCCATCTATTCCATGACTCTTAACCTTATAAAGAGTCGCTCGTGTGGTACCTTAGCGAATGCCTTTCTAATGTCCAGGTATATTATATCATAATCCTTATCATTATCTGCTGTCTCATAAACTTTCCTATAAAAACTCAATAAATTGGTGAGACATGACCTACTCTTGGTGATTCCATGTTGTGAATCATTGAACAAACCGTGTTTTTCTAAATGCTCTCTAATGTTTTTTGCAATAACATACTCCAATAATTTACCTACCACTGACGTTGGACTAACGGGTCGATAATGGAAGCCCTCAAAAACCTGTATACAATGTTGATGATTATGCTAAGTGTCAACTTAAGTTTCTCGGATATATATTCCAGTGTCAGAGATAATTTAAATGTTTCTAAGGCTGCTATGTGCTCCCAATAACACCGGCGCTCTTTTCCCGTTCAAATACGAGTTGGTGACTATGTAATGGTTCGAATCCCGGAAAGGAACTTGAAATTGGCTCCTAAATTTGTGGGTCCACTTGTCCATGTCCACCATGTTCACTTCCTCTTCTTCATCCTACATTCTATTCTGGCTGAGGAACCTGCTATTCAAAAGCCAAGAGCCCTAACCGCACTTTTTGTTTTCTTTACGTTGGAGCCTATAGCGCCTTTTAGCTAGTATGTAGGTTATAACCCAGCGATCACTTAACTTTCACCCCTATGTGACGTCACGAGCTTGGACAACGGTAATTGGCTAGAGACATCCCCATACCACATACTATTCCAGAAAACGGCAAAATGCCTTTGGGCTCATCAGTCTGGTGCAGCCTGGTGCAATATGGTGCATACCTACCTGGCACAGGAGACTCTGGAGGAAGATGGTAGGGGGGGGGAGAGAGAGAGAGAGAGAGAGAGAGAGAGAGAGAGAGAGAGAGAGAGAGAGAGAGAGAGAGAGAGAGAGAGAGAGAGAGAGAGAGAGAGAGAGAGAGAGAGAGAGAGAGAGAGAGAGAGAGAGAGAGAGAGAAGTAGTAGTAATCAATTTATTACGCCGTGAGGCGTCTGACTAATACGATATGCATATAATATATATCAGAATGACCAGAACTTTAGGCACACATGGACAAAAATAAGTTATAGAAGTACAAAATTATCCACACCAAAACATATTTACAAAATACAGTTAACAGCCACCAAAACAAGGGTAGCGAGCAAGAAGTGCCTCTAGGTTGTCGTGCACCAACAGATGACGACAAATATCGAGGTGTGGCTGTCCCCGAGGCAGCATGTCACTAACCTCGGGACAGGATAGGCAATAGTGTTCCAAAGTGTTGACATTAGGGGAATGACAAAGAGGACAGGAGGAGAAGTGGTGTTGGCTTATAGGCACATATGTTTATCCCTACAAGTATATCTCATGCATGCACCTTTTCTGCTAATAATGTCCATGTTTTAAGATTATTGCTATGACGTGTCACGCCCATGACGCCCATGCCACGTCATCTGCCACAGCTACCAGGGGGCAGCACGTCACGGAGACGGCTACACCTTGAAACCAAGACAGCAGGCACCCCCGAGGCACGCCCTGCCTCACCCCGCTGGTAGCAGGACACAAGACGCCTCAGATATAGATATAGACCGGTCGTTTGAGGACGTGTTGTGGGAAGTGACTCATAGACATTGAGGTTGTAATACCTTTTGTGCATTGATAAGAATCAGGACATTTTATTATATCGAGCTGTATAAAGCCGATACATGTTCTGTAAATTATAATAATAACCAATGACCCCACCTCCCACCTTGTGTTTGATAACCCGTTGCATCCCCATTGATAAGTTTGCACCGCTCGGCAACTTATCCCCCTTACACAAACAAGGAAATATATGTTACTTCTCGGCCAGGACACGCAGGAAGCTAACAGTGGGGCTTGTCCTCAACCCAAGCCACTTGCCAGACAGGTCTGTAGCCCAGCCGTAACCTGGCCGACACCACATTGTGCCTTCTGACCATAAGGCCTCGACGACGGTACTTGTAGCGGTGGTGGCGGAACGCGCCGTAGTGCTGAATGGAGACACTGACTGCTCTCTGGCAGTCCATGAGATGGCTTGTAGGTAGGAAGGTGGTAGGAAGGTAGGCAGGAAGGAAGGTAGGTAGGAAGGTGACTTTTGACAAAGAGCAGGAGAGCGAGGGCGATGGACCAGCGTTACTGGGAGGCAGGCTCCAGGCTGCCTTGGTAATGTTGTCAACCATGTCACTGTACCGAATTCCAACATGTAAAGGTATCCACACAAATTTCACAACCAAGCCACGTCCGCTAACCAGGGCCAAAAAAGATAGGATGCGTTGTACTACAGGACGGCATTTAGGGTTAACACAAGAGAGAGCTTGAAGGGCAGGTTTGGAGTCACAGATAACCACACCACTGAGGCCTCGTTGACAGAGGAGACTAACTGCATTAAAAATTCCGTGCAGTTCACAAAAAGTGGAGCTTGAAGAAACAGGAAGTCTGCGGCCTACCCAGCTTCCCGGTGGAGAGACCGTATAGGGAGAGAAAATCACACACCCCACCCTCCCATCCGATTGCAGAGATCCGTCGGTGTACAGATGGTGAGGCACAGAAACTGAGGCTATGGCCTCCAAGGCCAGCTGCTTCTGCTTGGCGGGAAGATCAGACTTTGAGATAAGAGTGCAGCAGACTTCTGGGATGGGTAATATCCAGGGTGGAGGGCCAGGAACAACGTCTTCCTCGGGAACATCAAGATCCAGGCTCCGAAAGACTGTGCAGACTTTCCTGATGAGCGTACGACCACTAGGCCGAAGAGGAGGTAGGCGTGGACGCTGATCCAGAGCATTTTTTATTACCCGAAAATAATAAGGTACGATCTGAGGAGAATGGAGACATTTAATAGTAAAACATGTGAAAATTGATGAAATTCTCTCTGTAATGGGTGGCAGGTGAGGTTCAGCTTGCATTTTTGCAACCCTGATGGAAGAGAGAGAGAAAGAGAGCGAGAGAGAGAGAGAGGAGAGAGAGAGAGAGAGAGGAGAAGAGGAGAGAGAGAGAGAGAGAGAGAGAGAGAGAAGAGAGAGAGAGAGAGAGAGAGAGAGAGAGAGAGAGAGAGAGAGAGGAGAGAGAGAGAGAGAGGAGAGAGAGAGAGAGAGAGAGAGAGAGAGAGAGAGAGGAGGGAGAGAGGAGAGAGAGAGAGAGAGAGAGAGAGAGAGAGAGAGAGAGAGAGGAGAGAGAGAGAGAGAGAGAGAGAGAGAGAGAGAGAGAGAAGAGAGAGAGAGAGAGAGAGAGAAGAGAGAAGAGAGAGGAGAGAGAGAGAGAGAGAGAGAGAGAGAGTACCGAATATAGCGTGAACTAGTGCTATACCGGCATACTACTGGAAACGGGAAATGAGGTTGAGGCGGTTAGGTAGTGGCGTCGATGGGACGAGCGCTTGGTAGCTTGTGGACACGTGCGGGCAAGGTGAAGCATATGGGTCGGTCAGGTCTGTTTATGTCTTACGTGTATCCCTTATAAGTTGTATGTGGGTAATGGATACCCATCTGGTTGTAGTTGTAGTCAGGAGATGGTATATTTACAGGAATATACAGAGGAACAGAGGTGTTGGGTCAGCCAGGCACCGCCTGGGGCGAGCGTGAAGGGTGACCTCGTAGCTGAGTGAGTTGAGTGAAAGGGGCGACTGAGGAGTGAGGGAGACTAAGTGGGGCGAGGTCACGCGTCGTACCAAATTATTTACGGGGCAAGTGAAGGAGGGTTGCCATATATGTCATACCTACGGCACCATAAATAGTACATGGTTTCAACGTCGTTTATTAGACGTCCAACTCAACAGGAACTAAGTGATTCACGGAGAGATGCCACAGAGCGCCTAACTTCTGATCTTTCTATAATTTCTGACTGGGGCAAAGTAAACCTTGTTTTGTTCAATGCCTCAAAAACCCAGTTTCTTCACCTATCTCCTCGACAAAATCTGCCCGATAACTATCCCCTCTTCTTTAATGACACTCAACTATCTCCTTATACAATGAACATTCTTGGACTATTCTTTACTAAAAATCTGAACTAGAAATCTCACATCTCATCTCTTGCTAAGACAGCTTCTAAGAAGTTAGGTGTCCTGTGGCGTCTGCGTCCTTTTTTTTCTCCCTCCCAGTTGCTTGCTCTCTACTGGGGCTTTATCCGCCCATGTATGGAGTATGTCTCACATGTTTGGGGGGGATCCACACATACAGCTCACCTAAACAGGGTTGAGTCAAAAGCTTTTCGTCTCATCAACTCCCCTCCTCTGGCTGACTGTCTTCAATCTATAAATCACCGCAGCAATGTTGCTTCTCTTGCTATCTTCTACCATTATTTTCATGCTCACTGCTCTTCTGAACTTGCTAACTGCATGCTTCCCCCCTTGCCGCGGCCTCGCTGCACAAGACTTTCTACTCATTCTCATCCCTATTCTGTCCATCTTCCTAATGCAAGAGTTAATCAGTATCTTTACTCTGTCATCCCTTTCACTGGTAAACTCTGGAACTCTCTTCCTGTTTCTATCTTTCCACCTTCTTACGACTTAAATCTTTTCAAGAGAAGAGTAACAAGACACCTCCCGAACTAAATTAGCCCACCCCACTGTTTTTATTATCTTACTGTCTTCTTTATAAGGACTGGCAACTAAGCGGACTTTGTGCTACCTCTTTTTATTGTACCCTTGGTCAGTCCTTTATGATGTAAAAAAAAAAAAAAAAAAAAAAATCTCCCCGCTTGAAACGAAAGGTGTCCTCACGTTTCATAAGGGTAAAAAGAAATATGAACAAAACATTGGAGATATATAGGGTGCCGTAAGAACAAAATAAAGCTGAATGGGAACACAAAATAAAATACAGGGAAATACACCTATAACTATACCTAAGGAAGATACACCTTAATAGAAGAAAAAAACTGCGCTAAAGAGAACATATGAGATATCCACTCAAAAACGTATATACGTTTTTAGATAAACCACACCAAAAATAATATATAAGTTAACCACTCGACACACAGGCAAGTAGTGGACTGAAATAAGTTGAACACATAAGCAAAACATAAACATGGAAACCAAAAATGAAACAGGTAAACAAAAAATACATCATTGGTGTTTTGAAAACGTATTCAATATCAAAGTGGAAGTTATGACCAAAATATTCCAGTTCTGAGGTTTTCAAAACAGTATACCAAAGGAGAAAATGATGACCAAATGAAGACGTAACTTACACACAAGTGCCAACACAGGACACAAAAATGAGATGAACATCGATTCCCGTCATGCTGAAGCTAATCAAAAGCAAACAGCGAAGTAAGGAGATAGACAGTCTGCAGCTCATCTAAATCCACACCAGCTGAAGCACTGCCTAAGCCAACGAAGGAGAGATGAGGGCTGAAGAGTCGGCGGCGGGACGCTCAGGAGACCCAGCCGAGGCGGGCATGAGGCGAGTGGCGGCAGGTTGGCCGCTGAAGCCAGGAAACAGGCAGGAGAGGGAGTCAGGCAGATAAGCTCCACGCCCGACCCATGAGGAAAGCGCTGGTGGCTAAAGGAGGAGGCGTCGCCGGGGGGTCGAGATGGCAGGCCGCGAGAGGTGGACAAGAGATCGCCGGTGGGGGCAGAGGCGGGGGTGCGAGGAGGGTGGCTGGAGACGGGCAAGAGCGGGGGTCGGGCGGATTTTGTCCCTTAAAATTTAAGTTATAAATATTATGCATGCACTTAATAACAATTTATGTTGGTATGAAAAAAAAACTCCTAGATATATTGGATTTCGAGTCTCGTCTGTGGTTGATTTGACAGGGCCTGACCAAATGGTTTTGGGGGCCTTATACGGCCTGCGGGCCGGACGTTCCCCACCCCTGCTCTAAAGCTTTACTTGGCTCAAGTCAGACCTCACCTAGACTATGCGGTACTGTTTTGGACTCCGTATTACAGGATGGATATATCATTATTAGAATCAATCCAGAAAAGACTGACTAACATGATATATGGGATGCGTAACTTTAGTTACGAGAGGAGATTGAAGTTATTAAATGTTACACTCACACGAGAGGCGCAGAGCAGGGGGCGCTCTGATAGAAATGTTTAAGTGGTTATAGGGATATAATAAAGGCGATGTAGGATAAGTCTCCGTATTACAAGATGGATAGAGCATTGTTAGAATCAGTCCAGGCCAGGGATCCAAAGAGAGGTGCTTTATATATGTTGCCTCTAACAATATTCCTTTATTTCTACACCCCGTTGTTAACGGGTATCCAAAGACGAGGCATGACAGTGGCGTTATGATGCTGCTCATAGCTGAGTGGCTGAGGGACTACAATGACGTCAAAGACTCGCCAGCGAATCACAATTGTATTCTCAAACGTGTCAGCCAATTACAAGGCTGCCGCGGCTCGCATTATCAAACTTGTTTGCATCTATCTTCAATCTCCTCACTCCGCAGAAGCTTTCAGCTTCGTCGTTCTTCTCAAAAAGTAAGTCATTCCATTATTCCTTCAATTCACAATTCCTTGTGCCACCTCCGTCGCTGATAACCTCCAACACTTGTTCCTATCTCTACATACGCGCCGATGTGTTGTACTTTTTTCTGTTCTCTAACAATTCCATCATTCCTTCAACCCCTATGTCACCATCGTCGCTTGAACACTTGCCTCCAAATACGCGCCGATGTGTTGTAATTCTTTCTATTCTCTAGCTCAGGGGTTCCCAAACTCTTCAGCTCATCGACCCTCTAATAAAGGTTTCAAATTTTTCATCGACCCTCACACATTTAAATGAAAATAGTATATGTTATGAAAAAAAAGCGTAATACATGTCATACATGTTATGATTAAATGAATATGGGGAATTATAGTAGTACTTATAGATAGTAGTAGTAGTGGTAGCGTGCTTAGAATGTACTGGACTACAGGCTGTCCACTCATCAACGAGAGGGGGGAATACGCTCGCTCGCTCAGTACAGGAGGCGGACAGGAATATTTCACGTACGGTACGATCTTGGGACAGAGGAGGGGAGAGAGAGGGGTGTGTGTGTGGAGGGTGCGTGGGGCGCGGTACAGATCCGAAGTGACGTCACAGACTAGCACCAAGCCAAGTCAAAGCTGTCTCTATGTCAGGGTGACACAGAGGCGGCTTTGGTACTACTCGCATAACAGTTGTTGGCAGCTGTTGCGTGCTGAAACTTTCCTCACCTAGCAATTCATCGACCCTCTAGCCATTTATTGACCCCCTTTCGACCCTCTGGGAACTCATCGACCCCTTGGATGGTCCCATCGACCCCTGGGGGTCGATATCGACCCCCAGGCTTGGGAACCCCTGCCTGAGTCTAGCTATTCCATCATTCCTTCATTCCCTGTGTCACCTTCGTCGCTTCAACGCTTGCCTCCACATACGCGTCGATGTGTTGTACTTCTTTCTATGCTCTAGATAATCCATCATTCCTTCATTCCATGTGTCGTCTCCGTCGCTTCAACACTTGTCTCCACCTTCACATACGGCCGGTGTCTTGTACTTCCTTGTATTCTCTAGCTATTCCATTATTCCTTCATATTAGGCCGAGATGCACACCACATACGTGCAGCTGTTGTCTGCTGGAGCCATGCGTGGTGCTGTCTGGCATCGCCACCCGGCTCGAGATGCTGCACTCGCCACTCATGGCACATCACTACATAGCAAAAACACTACAAGCGCCTAGGTTGTTCTATGGCCTAATTTCGTTTGTATACTTGCCCTATTCAGGTCTTGAGTCGAAAAAGCATCAAATATACTCAATTTATGAGGATTTATATGATGATAGCTACTTTAACACCATCTCAGAGGCAGGTGCTTGCAGGACAACAACTCTGACGTCATCAATCTCCTCCTTGGATCCTAATACAGCTGATGACAGTTGTTAAGTGCCATATTGGAGATAATTGTCATAACTAAGTTGAGTGTCAAGACAATTAGGAACTAGTTCACCGGGAATATTTCCAGTTAAAGCACTAGCAAATCTAATTGGGGCCCTTACGGCATCAGTCCAGCCAGTGTAATATGGGCACCGTAAGTAACACCTAACAACAGGAAATTCGTCGGTGCGTTCTAAATAGTCAGCAACTTTTACCTTGGGACAAAGTGATGGGTCAATTTCTGACACGGCCATTTCAGAAACTACAACACCAGAGCACCCAGTGTCTCTAATGATAGTGGATGACCATGACCCATTGATAGTCCCCGAAACTGATTAGTTAAGGTACCTTACGATCTTGTAGACAAAATCTAACCTTAAAGGGTGGGCGGCAGTTGTTCCTTCCTGAAATGCCTAGGATTATGAGGACAACGTGGTCGTATGTGTCCCGCCTCCCCACAACTGTGACACGTCACAGGTGAGGGAGTTTGTAGCCTAAAAGGTAGAATACTCAGCGGAGTTGCAAGTCGAAGGGAGGATCTCTTCGCGTTGTTGTAGGAGACCTTAGGGTAGGCGTTGTAGGCGGACGTCCAGTCGTCCGCTAGTTGTATTGCATCCTTTAGCTGGGCAGGCCTTTCCTTGATAAAGAGGCGAAGTTCAGGTGTTAAGGAAGATATAAATTGGTCAAGAATTAATAATTTCCTCATATCCTTATATGTCTCGGCCACAGAGGTGGACTTAATCCAAGAATCAAACATCCTTGATAACTGGGTAACGAGCTGATGGTAGTTCTGCCCTACTTTAATCCTGGCTGCCCTGAAATCCACTCTGTAGCTATCTGGAGTTTTACTGAAACCAGTTAACAGTCCCTGGTTCAGTAACTCGTAGTCCTTAGTAGTGAATGATGGAAGGGACGTGTACAGATCGGCAGCCTTCCTCGTAAGGAGGCAACCCAGACGAACGGCGAAGGTATCTCTTGGGAGTACCAGCATTTCGGCAACTCGCTCGAACCTCGCGAAGTAGGGGACTATGTCCTCTTCATCCTTATATGATGGTAAACTTGGCCTGGAGACAGGATCAGATGATAATTGGACTGAGGGCTTACCTTGAGCAGCGATTTCTGCCAGTCTAATATCTTTCTCCCGCTCAGCTTGTCTCTCTGCAGCTTCTCTCACCTTGTCTCTCTTAAGCTTTTTTTCTCAGCTTGTCTCTCTTGTCTCTCTGCTTGTCTTTCTTCCCTCTCAATCTTTTGTTGTTCCAGGATCCAATGGCCAATCTCCGTTCCTTGAAGACCGAGGGCCTCGCCCTGCTCCTTCAGTGCTTCGAACGAAGACATTGCAGACGAAACACAGATTAACACAGAATAAGAAACGATCAAATAACCAACCATGAACAACTAAAAAATATAATACAAAAGATTAATTTAAAGAAAAAAAATAGAGACCGACAACACCTAAAATGAAATACTTGAGATGAAATACTTTCAAGTCAAAAGTTCTCAAGCATTGTTCTGGGGCTTCAGACAACAGAGGCGCGCAGCAGCGACTTACAATTAATTAACGCCCACAATCTCAAGAAATATAAAAGTTAATTGATAAGTTAATCCTGACAAGGTCGCCGAATATGTCAGGTTATCAATTAATATTATCAATCTTCAGAAAGGTGGGGAAGAAAAGTCAAGGAGTATGATTACCCTGATTTTATTTCCACAACAAACAATAGTAATAACTGGCTGGCCGCCAAATAACATCAAACAAACAACTAACTGCATCAATACCAATAGTGATATCATAGCATAGGTATGTCACCCAAAGAACTCCCTGTACAGCAGCCTGGAGGAGGGGAATTGCAGCAGCAAACTTCAGCAACGCAGTTACCACCTCAGGCAGCGGGGAATGTTGAATGGTGTCAGGACAGTGAAGGGCGTCTGGAAGAGCGCCCAATTATCCAGTGAGTGCCTTCAGGGGATGAGAACAGCAGGTTGTAGTGGGAGATGTTGTCAGGTTGGAGAGCTGTAGATGTCTACTTAACCAAGGGCGGCGAGGCTCCGGAATCACCGTGGCTAGACTACCCCCTTACCCCTGGACACGGGGGTGGGGGTATTGACGTGGCCGGCCAACAAGCAGTTGAAAGGCGAAGCATCGCCGGCTGATGAAAGTGGTAATCACCGTCCTCCGCTAGGAGAGAACGAGGCAGCTGTACTTCCTCACAACAAGTGACCATCTCAACCAGTGACCATCTCAACCTGTACCAACTCAACAAGTGACCATCTCAACCAGTGACCAACACAACCAGTGTTCAATTCAACAAGTACCAACTCAGCCAGTGACCAACTAAACCAGTGCCAACTCAACCTATGACCAACTCAACCAGTACCAACTCAACCAAGGACCAACTTAACAAGAACCAACTCAACCAAGGACCATCGCAACCAGTACTAATTTAACCAGTGACCATCTCAACCAGTACCAATTTAACCAGTGCCAATTCAACCAGTGACGATCTCAATAAATGTGTGTTTGTGTTGAATAATAGGTGTGTGTGTGTTAAGTGTTGGATGTGTGTGTTAAGTGTTGCGGGTGCAGGTGTTAAGTGTTGGGGGTGTGTGTTAAGTGTTGGAGGTGCAGGTGTTAAGTGTTGGGTCTGCAGGTGTTAAGTGTTGGGTCTGCAGGTGTTAAGTGTTGGGGGTGTGGGTGTTAAGTGTTGGGTCTGCAGGTGTTACGTGTTGGGTTTGCAGGTGTTAAGTGTTGGAGGAGCACGTGTTAAGTGTTTGGGGTGCAGGTGCTAAATGTGTGTGTGCAGGTGTTAAGTGTTAGGGGAATGTTAAGTGTTAAGGGTGCGTGTGTTAAGTGTTGGGGGTACGTGTGTTAAGTGTTGGGGGTGCAGGTGTTAAGTGTTGGGGATGAAGATGTTAAGTTTTGGAGGTGGCGGTGTTAAGCGTTGAGGGGGTGTTGTGTTGGGGGTGCGTGTGTTAAGTGTTGGGGGTGCAAGGGATTAAGTGTTGGGAGTGCAGGTGTCAAGTGTTGGGGGTGCAGATGTTAAGTGTTGGGGGTGCTGGTGTTAAGTGTTAGGGGTGCATGTGTTAAGCGTTGGAGGTGCAGGTGTTAAGTGTTGGTGTTGCGTGTGTTAAGTTTTGGGAGTTCGTATGTTAAGTGTTGGGGATGCAGGTGTTAAGTGATATGGGTGCAGGTGTTAAGTGTTGAGGGTGTAGTTGTTAAGTGTAGGGGGTGCGTGTTTTAAGTGTTGGGGCTGCGTGTGTTAAGTTTTGGGGGTGCATGTGTTAATTAAGTGTTGGAGGTGCGTGTGTTAAGTTAAGGGGGTGCTTCTGTTAAGTGCAGGAGGTGCGTGTGTTAAGTGTTTGGGTACGTGTGTTGAGTGTTGGAGTAGCAGGTGTTAAGTGTTTGGGAAGCAGGTGTTAAGTGTTGGGGGTGCAGGTGTTAAATGTTGAGGGTGCGTGTGTTAAGTATTGGTGGTGCAAGTGTTAAGTGTTGGTGTTGCGTGTGTTAAGTGTTGGAGGTGCAGTTCTTAAGTGTTATGGGTGCGTATGTGTTTAGTGTTGCTAGTTAATGTGTTAAGTGATGAGGGAACAGGTGTTAAGTATTGGAGGCATGTGGTAAATGTTGGGGGTGCATGTGATGTTGGGGATGCATGTTTTTAGTGTTTCAGGTATGTATGTAGCCTATGGTCAGTAGTTGAGTTCGCACTGGTTGAGATGGTCACTTGTTTAGTTGGTCCTGATTGACTTGGTCACTGGTTGAGATGGTCACTGGTTGAGAT
Source organism: Chionoecetes opilio (assembly GCA_016584305.1). Classification (NCBI taxonomy): domain Eukaryota; kingdom Metazoa; phylum Arthropoda; class Malacostraca; order Decapoda; family Majidae; genus Chionoecetes; species Chionoecetes opilio. Next base: position 235,475 of record JACEEZ010019715.1, read on the forward strand.
GATCATTGATTGAGTTGGTACTGGTTTAGTTGGTACCGGTTGAATTAGTTACCACTGGTTGAGTTGAAACTGGGTGAGTTGGTATTGGTTGATTGGTATTGGTTGATTGGTTCTGATTGAGTTAGTACTGGTTGAGATGGTTATTGGTTGAGTTGGTCACTGGTTGAGATGGTCACTAGTTGTGATGGTCATTGATTGAGATGGTCACTACTTGAGTTGATCACTGGTTGAGATGGTCATTGGTTTAGATGGTCAATGGTTGAGTTGATCACTGGTTGAGTTGGCACTGAATGAGTTGGTACTGGATGAGATGGTAACTGGTTGAATTGATCACTGCTTGAGTTGTGTCAGTCAGTAATCACTTCTAACATATATAATAACTTGCATTATTATTACTATTAAATTACAACTATTATCACACAAGTGTAACAAGTATTATAACTTCCATACAGGATATTTTCATGTACTTAACATCAAAAGAAACAGAATATTTTTAGAAAATTCATAAATATATAATTATATATATATATATATATATATATATATATATATATATATATATATATATATATATATATATATATATATATATATATGATATATATTATATATATATATATATATATATATATATATATATATATATATATATATATATATATATATATATATATATATATATATATATATTATATATGTAATGTATATATAATTATATGTATATCTTTCCGGGTTCATCGTGAGAACCAAGTACAGCCTGCACTTTGTTAGCTCGAGCAAGTAGGTCATAGGAGAAATGTGTATGTGTCAGCTTTTTATAAATGTCGACGACACCTAGTAACACAAGAGAGGAGCGGTCAGAAGTGTGAGAAGGACGACAAAACACCTTGGATCACGATACGTACAAGACGCTCATCTCACGAGCTCCGCCGAGACTCACTGGCTGGTTTACTAGTGTACATATCTGGTTGTAGTAATCTAAGTTCCTTATTGGACTTATACATAAATGAGTACCCACAAGAAGTACCATTTTAACTTAGCCCAAATAAGTCTCTACAATTACCCAGATTTATAAATGGTGGCGTAAGCGGTGTGAATAAGATACCCTACGCATTTCTACAAGCACATCTACAAACCTCTACAAGAGTTAACAAACGACGAGCATTATACAGCTTTTCCACGTTCTACCAAGTTTATACGCCGATCTACAACAAGCACCTACTCCTACATAAGCTATACGAAGCTAGACGTTCAACATAACTCTCTCACGTACTACAAAGTACAACTTACAACCACAGTCCTACAACGTTCTCCGGCGCTTATATCAACTACAACCAGCCAGTTAACAACCAATATCACAACCACAACCATCAACCAAGCACCCTACGTACTTTTTACCCTACCCAGCAAGCACAAACAAGCCATTATCATCGTTATCAAGCCATAACCTAACGCAACAGAACCAGCCAGCAACTACAATGTGGCATTGATCACGTCTACAATTACTACAAGTTTATAAGCAAGACGTATATCAAAATCCCTTCTACAAGAGAAGAGACATTACTTCTACAAGCAAACCTGCAGCGTCAAGGTTTTCTTTCAGCACAAGGTCGACTACACTCAACAACCACCAACACCGCGCTCCCTGACATCAACGTCTCACCACTCTCCATATTCTACAGTCAAGATACAAGCGTTTACATTACGAACGTTCTACGGGAACCTGTACAACACACACATATATCCGGCAGCCACCCCCAGCATCTCGTCATGACCCAGAGCAACACTGATAACCTGCCGCAACACAGCAACACCACCCCCAGCCCCCACCACCGTCAACACCGCCTTGCTTCAGGGCGCATCACGCTGACTCAGCTCACCACCTCCCTACCGCCCGCACCGGAAAGCTGACTCGACACTACCACTCATCCCTCACTTACGGACCTGAGCGCGCGCACCACCACAACTGCCTGAGTATATCGTTCATATTTCTTATTTGTATATATATTTGTTATTCTTTTTTTCTTATATGACCTCTTTGACAGATTGTGTATCCGGCCACTGAACACCCTTCATCCAGGCATCCAACCACCTGGTGTGTTCATCCTTCAGTCACCGGACCTCACCTTATCATTCACCAATGCTAGTAGCTAACAGCTAAGTAATATTTTACAGTTTTAGGTGGATTGTTCTTCCTTTAGTGTCTAGCACAGTGATGTTCAGATACACAACACATTTACGGACAATCTCAACGTTAGAAGAAGAATAGTGCTGTTTTAACCTACATTTCCATTTCCATTTACAATGGCTACGCTCAGTACATCTGTTCAGACACCGTCATGGCGCTTAAATTGTGGTGTTCAGCAAACATATGGCTATCCTTTATACACAAGGCGAAGTTCTAGACCGCAGTATTCCCACAACTTTTTCCCTTCTACACACGGTAGAGGTAGATATTCTTCCCGAAATATGCAACATAGGCATTACACAAGTACACCGTATCAGGTGAAGCTGCTATATCAAAGGCATAATAGCTACAAATATGCAAATATTAGGTATTTTTGTTTCTTTTGCAGAGTCCCAGGACATACTCTTAGTGTGGTATGACATGCTATATAAACAGCTCCCGTGGGATTTGAATGCCAAAATTGATTTCATCGGTTTAACTGGTTAATTTGGGGTCAAACTATTGGAAAATGAAGGGGTTCACATTTTCCGACCCCTCAACCCCCCTCTGATGGGCTGTTCCATTTCGGGACCCCCTAGAACCGACTGAATTCCTAACTCCTCTAATAATGGACAGATTTCTATGATCTTAAGGTCATTTTTAGGGTTTTAGCTGATGCTGAGCCAATTTGTCATGTTTTCGAGGCGACCGGAAGTGCCTATCATCGACTTCCGGTTATGTCAATGGCAAATTCAGGGTTAGTATCGTCATTATCATGGGAGAAATTCACCTATGCATGTAATACCTCTTTTTCATGTTTTTCAGGCACGATAAGACGATTGGTGCACTTTATTTTGCATTCAAAATATTCTGGTAAAAGGTAAGTATGCCAAGACTACCCAAGTGTGATGAATATTGGTGTAAATGTAATTGCTCGAATTTAGCCCATACACTATTTGTATCTGTAGTGTGTATAATATTATAAGTTTCATTGCATATATAATAAATAAGATTGACATTTCAAAATACACAATCATTTATTACCATCACAAATAAAATTCTCAACAAAACTGTACATCAATGCTAATACATGTAATGATCAAAAAACCTTCAAAATAGAAGAAATTTATCAATATATTGCATGATAATACGTATACATCATAGGTATAAACATAATAATAATAATATTATAATAATAATAATAATAATAATAATGATAATAATAATAAAATAATAATAATAATAATAACAATAATAATAATAAAATAATAATAATAATAAAATAATAATGAAAATAATAATAATAATAATGATTATAATAATAATAATAATAATAATAATAATAATAATAATAATAATAATAATAATAATAATAATAAATGATAACTTTTGCAACATTTACAGTTCCGGTATTTAGAAGACTAAATCAGTCATTCATCAATGTCATCTTCATCTACATCATCCCTGATCACGTTCGTGCATTCACCGGCGTAGCATTTGCAGAGAGGAGTGCAGGAAATCCCATTGCTACGACAGCTGCACATTCCTGTTCACCCTGATTTGCAGCCACATTTTGTCAGCTCAACCACCGCCCGAGGGGCAGGCAGGGCGAGACATCTCACAGGAACTTGAACTCCGTCTTTTACATGCCAGCCGTTGTGTTCAATTGGAGGAAGGGTCGGACAATTGGTGGTGTAGGACTTGTCTCGCATGGCAATGTAGCTTGCGCGTGTCAGATGGGGCATCAAGGCTGCCCGTGTAGGAGGCAACATCTCTCCCTCTAAATTCTTGGAACGAAACAGCTCCCACCTCAACTCTGGTATCGTTGTGGGGCCCGTCGAACTGTACACTCGGCATACAAACTGCTCTAACCTCTTGGCAGTTGACCATTGACTAGCTCATTCGGGATAACATCTTCACCAAGCTGCTGAAAACAGTCGATGACAGGGTCATCTTCATCCAGTTTCATGTAGGCACCTGCCCAGGTTTTCTTGGTGATACCCACAAATTTGCCACCCCAGTCGGCAACTGAGAAATTGTGGAGTCCGATGAGACCTTGAGATTTGTATCGTCCAATGACTCACACTCGTTCCACCACATCGATTTCACGGTATTTCACGCCTTTACCAGTGAGAAACTTCAGAGAAGTGTTTGCTCCAAGGCGACCACGGGAAACCAAGTCGAGAATAAGTGTGAGTACGTCAGTGTCTGGCGACCAAACGCATATTTCTTGCTCCACACCCTCATCTGTAGCAGCCAAGACTTGATGAGGAATCAATGTATCAGCCTCTTCGTGGGAATGGTTTTCTTCGAAATCTTGGCCTTTGATCGTAAGCTACAACGAGCTTGAAGATGTTACTGCTGGCGAAGTGCTCAAGAAGGGCCTGAGCGAACATAGCTGTCAGGCTACTCTTGGTTTTTGAGGCAGAGAGTAGCTCCCTCTAGACATCATCATGATATGATAGACATCGTGAGCTTCATGTCTTTGTGGATTTAGAATTCTGTGGATGTTACTGCCCTCTTCTGTCGTGTCTTGCTCTTCAAAGATTGATCGATATAACGGTCAAAGATCACTCGACCCTCATGATAGCCGACCATCATCGATTTGATGCGCTTGATGAATGCGTCTTGAAGATCAGATAGCTTCTGCATCGTGGGCGTTTTTTTCATGCACCGGAACACAGCCATGGCGTCGACAACAAGTACTCTGCACGAAAGATCCATCGTCACTACATCAGGAGCCGGTGCAGCTTGTAGAGGTTGATCTTTCACTCCTTCAATGGCATGCATCAGACTGGCTTTGTCTGTCGGGATATACAGAAACCCATCAACAGCACATAGCAAGCGCGGCACCACTGACATCTCAGTCTCCGATCGTCTCCTCTAGTTTCGGCACCAGGTCTGGTCGACTTCCTTGGATGATTAGAAATCGGCCCAGCAGCTCACGCTCCTCTCGCAACTTGATAACCTTATGTCCTAGGCGAGCATAGTTGAGGAGATCGTGCACACGGACTTTCGTTTTCTCCATCCAGTTCGAGAACGTCTTCAGTTTCAGTTTTTTCATCGGATCCCAAACTGACAGTGTTGACATCGGCAACAGTCTCTCATGAATGAAGTCCTTGAAGCGCTGCTGTCCCTTCTCCGCAGAGCACGAGATGTCATCCTTCATAGCTGCTGGTACAAGAGCTGATGAAACCACACTCATCAATGGAACCTTGACTTCGAAAGGATTACCTGCACAGTGCAACTCGATGGAGTTATGGAGTTTCAGTGCATTGGTTCTGGATCTCACAACTATACTTCCTGAGAGCTGGTAGTTTTCGTTTCGCTGAGAGGATGTGGAAGCTTGTGGGAAGCTGTAGATGTAATTCTTCACCATACGAGCGAGATGAGGAGTCGTGGTTACTAGGCGGTCCAAAGCTGCTTCCTCTTGGCTCAGGCCAACCATCCCTCCATGGCGCTTCAATCCCTTGATCTCCTGTTCAAGTGTTTGGTCGGTGAACAGGTGGGTGAATGGCACCTCTGACTTCGCAACAACAAAGTCTCCAGACTTCAGTGCTTCCCAGGTAGCTGGATCGTCTCGTTCCAAGGCATTCATCTGTGCGAGATGGACTGGCATCAGGCGAGCATAGTTGAGGAGATCGTGCGCGAAGAAGTATTTGATGAGGTCCTCTAGCGCAGCCAAATACCCTTCCCAGTCACCCGAACGACAGGCACTGATGAGATTGAGAAGGCATTCCACTTGTTCGAGATACTGAATCAGAAACTCAGCAAGCTCCCCAATACCTTCTTCTGCATGTGGTGTGAGATCTTCAGAGAAGCTGGCCTGCATCTTGTCATAGATCTCAACCATGTAAGCACTGCGTTCATGCAACGCCTTCTTGAGTGCAGTGGACTGTTCCCGGAGAGGTCCTGGTGGAAGAGTTGTGAAAATGGCATCGAATCTCAACATCAGGATGGCCAGGCCGGTAGTGATGTGGTATTCAACTCCTCGTTTGTACGCCTTACCGCCATAAATTCCACGAAGAGCTGCTGACGTGTATATGCCACATTCAATGGCACATGTGTCGATTCCGCTTCCATCGATCGTCTTGCCAAGGGCGTGTAATGCAGCAAATGCGATGTGCAGAACACCTGCTCTGAGGATCCAGTTTGTGTTTCCTGTCGACTGCTGAATCTTCATTGCGCGACTATACAGATCAAGCGTTATGATGGTTCTTCTCTCAGGGCCAACCACGTAGGAAGAGATGCCCTGTGTCAACATCAGAACTGTGTGTAGCGTCGCGTAGTCGGTCGGTGATCTCTTGAAGAGTGGAGCAATAACCTCTGTGTTTGTCTGACAACGATTGTGACAGGATCGTGTTAACAGCAGAGACTTCGTTGTAGCCCAAGTTGGCATCACATCTTCCTTAACTGGCTTCGCATCCCTCTTGATCCGTTCTGTCACTGACAGAATAGAGGTCTGGTCTCAGGATTTTGGGAACTTTGATGTAGATCTTGATCTGGCTGCTCGTCAATACTTTGGTTCTCCTCATTCTCGCCAGTTCGGTCAACTGGGGTTTCAACACTGTTGTCGTCAGTAGCGAGGTAGTTCGCAAGTGCCGAAGTGCGAGTGAAGTCTGTTGTTGCAAGATGTTTCCTCAGTACAAGCTGGTAGACTTCAAATCGTATTGGCTTGGTTTTGATGATTTGCTCTTCTATGTACTTGACCTCAAACTTGAGTGGTGACGGAGAGACAATCTTGTCTGGAATGGCAAGTGGCTGGTTGATGGGATCTCCTTCTTCTGCTCGTTGGTTGATCACGACCACTGTGCCGTGAAATGTGTTCTGTTCAGTTGGCGTATCTTCTAAGAGGTCGATGTTATCAACAGCAAACCAGACGTTCACCCCTTTCTTCACAAAATCAGGCAGACAGAATCCTCCGGTGTCCTTCATCCTCTGGAGAACACCTTGCTCCACACGCTTTTCCAGGCCTAGGATCATCTGATAATCGCTCCCAATGTAGACCTCTGATAGATTCTTGACTAGATTCTTATCACGCACTCTGGAGTGGATGGTAAGAGGTAGCCCTATTGAGAAGGGTGTCTGGACAATCTTCTGGAATCCGCTATCCTTCTTTGGCTGGTGCATGACCTGGCGATCACTCCGAGTGTTCTGGATTATAAATTGGGAGGCAACATCCACAGTTTTGTCCACTTCTTTATTGCGCATTCCCGACACCGTGAGAACATGAGGGCCAAATAGAAGATGTGTCAGGAAGAACTGGAGTAAGGGAGGATGTTCGAAGTCGTCAAAGCTGCCAGAGAAGGACCAGTTTCTGTGTTGCATTACTTCGTGGCGTAGAATGTTGGCCGTGTTCTTCAACTGGAAAATTGTGCTGTCGTTATCCAGTAGTGAAGTCCGAATTTCCATTGCCTTGCTAACGGCTGTAGGGAGGACGTGGTTGTCGGGATCATTTATCCGCACCGATTTGACGAACTGCACCTTTGGAAGCCTTTCAGAAATGAGCCCTCTGAGATATTTGCGGTAGTTTGTTGATTCCGTGATCTCCATCTGGTACCTCTTCAGGATGGACAGATATTCACCATTCACTTCAGCCATACTCAGGGTTGAATCTGCATCAATGAGGGTGTTCCGAATAGAGATAATCACCTCTTTATCACACAGAGAGCGAATGAGCTGGTCATTACTATTGTGCTTTAGAGTGTAGGCTCGCTAAGCAGATCGCAAGTAATTCCGATGATAGTACTTCTCGAGAGCAGAAGCATCTCCAGCACCCTCCAAATCTGACACACATGTTCTGACAGAGTCATCTTGAGTGTTGGCCTTTATTTCGAGGAAATGTTCACCCATCGTGTCGGAGAAAACACGGTGGAGCGGTTCAGAATTGCCATTAGGACAAAAGCTGCAGTAAGAGAATAGACACACCTCTGCCTTGGGGACGAGTTTTGTTCTTTTAGGACGAACAGATTCAGACGAACTGCCAGGGCGTCCTGGTCCTCGAGAAAGACAGGCTTGGGAATCAGACAGAGATCGTTTGGCCTTGAGCCGTTCAATCATGCCCTTGTTGACAATGAGCTTTCGACATTCGCTGTGATAATGTACAAACTTTCGGGCCGCATCATCCAAGCTAGCTAGACGATCACTGAGTTGTTTGATGTCTTTTTGATTCAAAGACAGTCGCTCTTCACAACATAGAAAAAACTCTGCAATCATATCAGGATTGTTTATAAGTCTCTTGCAAGAGGTGGCACCCCCATTGCAGATGATGCACACACTGTTCCCGGACATTGTAGATGATCGTATTCACCGCATCTCAGCGCCTAACCCGAAAAGATATATATCAAAGAAACTTCAGCAATAGATTTACATTCCATGATATATTTTTTCATCCTTAACTATTAACAGGGCATTCTGAAAGCAATTCAGACGTTACCAGTCGTCTTATCGTGCCTGAAAAACATGAAAAAGAGGTATTACATGCATAGATGAATCTATCCCATGATAATGACGATACTAACCCTGAATTTGCCATTGACATAACTGGAAGTCGATGATAGGCACTTCCGGTCGCCTCGAAAACATGACAAATGGACTCAGCATCAGCTAAAATCCCAAAAACGACCTTAAGATCATAGAAATCTGTCCATTATTAGAGGAGTTAGGAATTCAGTCGGTTCTAGGGGGTCCCGAACTAGAACGGCCCCCCAGAGGGGGGTTGAGGGGTCGGAAAATTTGAACCCCATCATTTTCCAATAGTTTGACCCCAAATTAATCTGTAAAACCAATAAAATCAATTTTGGCATTCAAGTCCCACGGAAATACACATCATACCACACTATCTGTCACATTGTAGATCAATAGACTACAATCAGTACGCATTTTACAAGAAAAAGTACTGCATATATCACAATTCCTGGACACATAACTCTAACGAGTGCCGTAGTTTGCAACAAAGGCAACAACACTTAATCCCTCCAGCCGACGGGGGAAGGTATGGGCGCCGTACAGGACGCCCCTATGTAACACATGTCCCTCATACAAACACACACAATAAGAAAATAGGACAGGCTTCACCGGAAATTAACATAGAAAAGCTATTTTTTCCTTTACCCGTGCCAGACAAGGTTAAACCTATCATTACAGCTCATATTACTAAGCAAGCATTTACAGGGTACCTTCAAAATGACATTACGGCAAATTATGATAATTTGGCCGAGGTACTGATAGGAACATCTACTTTATACGAAGTCCTCACTGTCACTGTCATGCACAAGGACAAGCAATTAACTGCTTTCATGGATACAGGTGCAGGAGCAAATATCATGGACATAGATACGTTGAATGCATTACGTAAACAAACGAAATCTGTCCTCTTCTTAGAACCTCCGTCAATCAGACCGACAGGCTTAGATTGCAAGAAATTCCCTGTCATTGGTAAAGTATGGCTTAATTTAAATTTTGAGGAATTCGTGCCTGCAAAACCTATCTGTTTCCATATATCACAAGGTTTATCATTCCCCGCTGACCTCCTGATAAGTATATCAACGATGCGAGAAGAATGCATTGAAGTCTGTCCACACATACACGGGATTAGGTATTATGGAACATTTATACCCGAAATCAAAAATCCTTCACCAGTGCTTACATTTAGTACTGCAACAGTGCAAGCTCCTGAAATTGACAAACATGCAATAACTAGCGTGCCCGAGCGGCCATCAGAGGTGTCAGCTCACAGAGAAATAGTTTCACTGAGTAACACTGAATCTGATTCCTGTACTACCCCTACTGTTCTCTGTCCTTCGCAAGTTTCTGAGACTCATCGTGGCTGTCTGGTGGGAGACGTCTCACTAAACGATCGCGAATCTCTTTTGGTGTCTCTGAAACTTGCAAGTGTGAATGAAGAATGCGAGGCTATATGTTTGAGTGAATCAGTACGTGTGAAGACTCTTTTCATGGAATCAGCATTGTGCAGTGTTAACAAAAAGGGCATTGCTAAAATGTACATACATAATAAGTTACCATGCACTCAAAAACTGCACCCAGGGACGTACTTAGCAGATTTCGTAGTCACCCCAGCGCGCGTAGGTGTGATTGCGACTCTGCCAGTAGTTCCCATTTTTTGTCAAATGTAGACCCTACCACTGATCATGCACAGTGTGTTCAGGATCTCCGACCTTCCTTAGAGGGAATGGATTTTCCGGAGTCGAAGCAAGCACTATTGTAAGTACTAACTGCAAATCATGACACAATTGCCATACAAGGTGATTCTTTGGGCACTACAAACCTTATTACTCATCACATTCCTTTGCTACCTGACACACAACCTATCTACATTCCTGCATATAAGTTACCCCACTCACAAAGGTCTATACTTGATGGCGTGTTTAAGAAAATGTTAGAGGATGATGTCATTGAACTATCCACCAGCCCATGGAATTTTCCATTATTTTTGATCCCTAAGAAAACAGGTGACTGGCGACCGGTCGTAGATTATCGGCGCCTAAATGATGTTTGTCAAATCACCAGGTATCCCTTACCTGTATTACAAGATATACTGATGTCCATAGGGCCAGATAAGAAAGTGTTCTCTACACTGGACCTAGTCAGTGGATACTGGCAGGTCCCATTGGATGAAGTATCTAAGGATCTTACAGCGTTTAGTACTCCTTCAGGCCATTACGCTGTCAAAAAGCTACCATTTGGAATAGCAGGTGCACCACTAGCATTTCAGTACCTAATCAACACTATTTTCTCAGAGTTACTAAGAGATTCAGTTTTTGCATTCCTGGACGACATAGTTATTTGTACCCCTGATACGAATTCTCACCTACGAACACTAGACATGTTACTTTATAAACTTAAAGACGCTAATTTGAAGGTTAATCTTACCAAATGTTCATTCATGAAGAAAACAAATTTCTTTCGTGGGTCATGTTTCGGATGCCAATGGTTTACATACTACCACGTCTAAGGTAGATGCAATGATGAATTATCCAACACCTAAAATGTCAAAGCCCTCAGAAGTTTCTTGGGCCTCAGTGGTTTTTACAAGCAATTTATCATAAATTACTCACAAATTGCAAGTCCACTGACACATCTATTGAAGAACGATGTTGAATTTTCATGGGAAGCTCCACAAGAACAAGCATTTTGTAAATTAAAGGCATTGTTGTGTGATGCCCCAGTCCTTGCTTACCCAGAGTATACGCGTCAGTTTACACTCTTCACTGATGCATCAGATGTAGGCCTTGGTGCTGTTCTGATGCAGAAAGATGATAGAGGTAAATGGCGTGCATTAGCTTATGCCAGCAGATCTCTCAATCCCGCAGAGCGTAACTATTCAACCATAAAGAAGCTCTAGCGGCTGTATGGTCTTTAAAGCATTTCAAATATGTAATCTATGGGTACGACATTCTTGTTAAAACAGACCATAGCAGACCTGTAGTGGAATTGTTCAATTCAAAAGAATTGTCAGGCAAATTAGTACGCTGGCGCCTGACGATATTAGACTTCCACCAAAAATTTGAGTATCTGCCAGGCAGAGTAGATTTCGTGGCTGATTCATTACCGCGAAATATTGCACTTGTAACCGCAACACCTGAGCAACCAACACATGACACCCAAATCGCTATTCCCAACATTGAGGAGGAACAGCGAAATGATCCCTTCTGTGCTCCCATCAATTACCACTTGGAGTGAGAAGATGATACACAATTACCAAAATTACCTGTCCCACTTAATGAGTTTAAGTTACAATACAACCTTTTGGTGAGAGATACATATCTCACGACAAGACAGGAACCAAAGCGCCAGGTTACACAGCTGGTAGTACCTTCAGCACTTATACCAAGATTTCTTTCCCTTTTACATGATTATAGCCTTGCAGGTCACCCTGGGAAAGATAGATGCTCGCACCAAGCACGTTTAGAATACTTTTGGCCATACATGCGCCCTGATATTTTTGCACACATAGATACATGTCAATCATGCGCTGAAACAAAGGGTTCAGTTGGAAAACCTGCCCCTATGCTACCTTATCCTACACCTAAGGGACCTTGGGAGACAATAGCCATTGACTTGCTAAAACTCTCACTAACAGAATCTGGTTATCAATACTTGTTAGTAGCCATTAATCATTTTTCTAGATTTTCGGTGTTGGTACCACTGAAAGACGAAACGGACGAAACGGCGAACAGTTGCAAAAGCACTTACGATGAAGTTTACTTTGAATTCAATACACCATCCACATTGCTTTCGGACAATGGTACCGAGTTTAACAATCAAATTCTCACTGAAATTTGCAAACTATTCAACATAAACAAATGTAACATAACTAGCTATCACCCTAGCAGCAACGGCATGGTAGAAAGACAAAATAGGAAGATTATACAACTCCTGAAGTCATTAGCTCAACCATATAGTTCCCACTGGGATGAATGGATGCCCCAAGTATCTGCCACACTAAACTCTTCCTTACACAAGTCCACATGTGAAACACCACATTTCATTGTCTTTGGGCAAGACAAAAGACTACCTTACACTCTCCTAGAGCAGAGTACACAGCCAATATATAATTTTGATGACTACGTTACAGTTAGAGTGGCTGATTTTCAGAAAATATACAAGCGTATCACAGACGCTATTGATTTGTCCAAGGAGGATATGATGAAATACCAACTCCCATACACCGCGGAAAAGCCAATTGCTATAGGTGATGTAGTATACTTTCAGGTGCAGCAATTAACATCAAAGTTAGATCCTACATTTGAAGGACCTTACAGGGTCATTGCCATTGAACATGGACACAAAATAACGATACAGCACATTTATAAGTACCATGCAAAGACAGTCCATGTACATCAGGTTAAACGAGTAGCTCGAGGATTAGATACAAGTGACGATTTACCAAGCCCTAATACTGATACTCAGGACACACCTGCAGTTAATGATGACACACACACTGCTACAAATGATTACCGTCACAAATTGCGGTCACACACGCAAAGGTAGTAGTGTCATTCCATTCCATACCATTCCATGTCATTACATTTTATATCAGTTCACCTGATTCTTTTCCAATTACCATGTATTCTGAAATTTTAATTGGCAGCGAGCTTCGCTCGCTGCCGCTTACCATAAGACCCGTGGAACCAAGTTTCCGCCAAAAAGTGTATAACTACTCCTAAATATTGTCGGATTGAGCTGAAATTTGACATGCAAGTAGTGCTGTCGAAATCAATGGGGGTCGTCGCAAGAAACTTTTTGCGTAAAACAAGCCCTTAATGAGTAATTAGCGTAAACTACTCCTAATTAGTCGGATTTAGCTGAAATTCGACATGCAAGTAGTGCTGTCAAAATCAATGTGGGTCTGTATAACAAACTTTTTACATAGAACAAGCCCTTAATGAGTAATTCACGTAATGAGTTAATTGGCTGGAACGTGGCTCGCTGCCACGTTCCAGCCGCAAGAACTGAGCCAAAAGCAAAGGGGCCAGAGGCTGGACGTCTATACTTGATATATGTTGTTCTCTTTTTAGAAGATATCTACACAACTCACCAAGCCAATGTTATATACACTCTTGAAAATACTTTACATTGGTGTTATACGAATGTAGTTTTTGGTTTAGCTACATATTATTCTGACCAACTACTAGCAGAAACTTGATATAATTTACATTTTTACCTTGTAACTCTTGTATGATAAAAACTCTTATGGATAACAGCAACTTGATAAACAATGTATAACTATTCACATTAGAATACTATTATGTAAGAGTTAAAGGTGCACTTACTGTTGCACTATGTTCTTGAATGAATTACTTACATTCCTCAATTGAAGGAATTCCTACGCACTTATTGTTGCATTCAAATTATTTACTAGAATGAACTACTAAAGCACTTACTGTTGCACTATGTTCTTAAATGAATTACTTACATTCCTCAATTGAAGGACTTCTTACGCTCTTATTGTTGCATTACATTATTTACTTGCATGAAATACTAACGCACTTATTGTTGCACAAGTTATATTTTTGTACTTGAATGGATTCCTTACGTATTAAATGCATACATGAATTACATTCACTACAGGAAAGAATTACTTACGTTCTTCCTGTTGCACCACGTTCACTACTTGAATGATAAGATTGTGTACTTACTAACATACTAAATTAGGTAATATATGCATGCCTAGCAGTTGCTCCAGAACTATTTACACATCTACGTGATGTACGTGATGCACACATCTATATGAACTACATGATGCGCACATGTATTACCTATGCACAACTAACTAACTATGTATTATTACTTACCAACGAATTCAAACTCGCAGAGAAATTAAGAATGAATATTTTTCTTACTACGACCTCAGAAATCATTGCTTGATCACGGAGAAACTTATCTTTCATGACATTGTTTGCCAATGACGAATATAATAGTATTACTCAAAGCTGAAATACACTTCCACTCAATAAGGTGTGAGGAATCATTTCCTTTGCAACCACATGGCACTATTAACATATTCGGGAAATTATACCTTATCTAGCATTTTTAAATGGTTCTCTGTTCATTGTAACTTTACCATCAACATCATCGCTGATCTCTGAGAACTCCGTGCATGTATCAGACACTGTCTCCTTTCATGGCTGATACGATCAATATCATATCAACCTGTGCCCAGTTGTTTTTTCTTCTTCCAATTTTAAAGATTTCAGCTGTTGCATGTAAAATTTGCCCTAATGAGGATTAATGTATTATTCTACATCATATCAAATAAGCCCAACTTATCCTTTTACAGCTCGAAATGCTTCACCAGCTACCTATGCATTTACCTTGATAACATTTACCTCCATTTGGAAACTTTTACTATTCCACTCCCATGGAAACTTAAATTTGGTGTACATTTTGCTTCTCACTCCCATGGAGAACACCAAATCTATTTTTTTTTATTCACCTGAGTGACAGTTTCCTGTCCACATGGATAATTCACTGGGGAACAAATTTTTGTTGAGTTAGGTCTGACACTTGTTATTAAGTAATTTTTGGGTGCTGAATCCAAAACTGATCTCAGTTTTTCTCTATCACGTCAAGTTTTTGAACTGTAGGATTTTCGTTTTCTTAAAAAATATGAAAAATACTGTACATAACAGTAACAGTGCTTATTTTATAAAAAGTTGCAAATGTTAACATACAATGAAAAATGAAAGAAATAGGCATGAATAGAATGTTTATTTAACATTATCATGTTTTTAGAAAGGATAAGGCTATAATTGTGTGCAGGTTAAGGTAAAAAATTACGTTTGTAGCTTTGTCTGGAGTGTTCAATTTGAGGACTATCGCGTTTGATGCTCCAACAATAGTCAGCCATCATATGCACATCCCATCTACCCTGGTAACGTTCTTCCATAACCTTCAAATCTTGGTGAAATCGTTCACCTTGCTCGTCGCTAGCAGCACCAAGATTTTCCGGAAAGTTGGCAAGATGGCTATGCAAAAAATGTACTTTAATATTCATGTTGCAACCAAGCGCTTTGTAGCTCTCCAATAGTTTCTGAACAATTTCTGTGTAATTACTTGCACGTGTATTTCCAAGAAAGTTCTTGACGACGTCTTTGAATGATAGCCAAGCATTCTTTTCAAGGTCTGACAGTACCGTTGAAATGTTCATCTTTGATGAGCTGTCGAATTTGTGGACCATCAAACACACCGGCCTTGATTTTTTCAATTGACTGTCCAGGAAATGCCAAGATGATGTACTTCAAACAGTCGCCATCAGTTGACAATGCTTTTACAAATTGTTTCATGAGACCTAGTTTTATGTGCAGAGGTGGGAATATTATTTTCTTCCTGTCAACAAGTGGCTCATGTACAATGTTAGGATCTCCAGGTTTAAGATCAGATCTCGGAGGCTAATTCGTCTGAACCCAATGCTTCTCTCGAGCTCTGCTATCCCACATACAGAGAAAGCAGGGATACTTTGTGTATCCACGTTGTTGACCAAGAAGGAAGGACACCATTTTAAGGTCAACACAGATGATCCAATTGTGTTTGTCATATTGCAATAACTCAATGACTCTCTTTACATCTCCATATTCTTCACGAAGACAGACCGAATGCCCAATAGGGACTGCGCCAAACAAATTGCCATTGTGTAGAAGTTTTACTACAGCTCACAAGTGGAATTTTGCTTATCTGGAGGGTAAGCTGTGGAGAAAAAACTTGACGTGCTAGAAAAAAACTGACTACAATTTTGGAATCAGCATGCCAATTTTAGTCTAAATAAGCTCAAAAATCTAACTCAACAATTTATTTTTTTCAAATTGTTCCCCAGTGATGAGCACTCTTGTATTGATCTTGTAAGAATCATGTGCTAACGAAGCCTGATTTACCATTACAGTATGGATTATAATTATAATCCATACTGTAATGGTAAATCAGGCTTCGTTAGCACATGATTCTTACAAGATCAATACAAGAGTGCTCATCACTCTACCTATTATACATCACCATGTTTTCTGAAGCTAATTCAAATGTGTAAGCTTCATTCAATTTCTCTGCCAGTCAGTTTATACACTCGCTGATGTCAAAATATTTTCTACAAAAGCATTGAATCATTACCATGTATAAATGATTTGTTGGCAAACATTGATTAGCCAACACCGATGCACCACATTAATGTGTATCCAGCGATGTCTCTACCTATGTTATTTATCCATTTTGACTATTACTTATTTACATTTTACTAGGTTACTTATACCACAGTTACCCACACTGATACACCCACACAGATTGTATCAGGCGAGGTATTGTCTATTTTTACTGATATTTCTACAGACCATTGCATTATTTTACTGACACAGTATTATTAATAGTACATACATTGCTATACTATGCACACAGCAGCAGCTCTACAGTCAGACGAGCCTTCGTCATTACTTGACGCATTCAGGGTTTTCTACGATTATACCCTCATTACTTGAACTGTTGTTTTCTCAATTTTCCCTGTACTTTGTACAGCTACTTTTGCTGCCAGTTATTGTTTTGAGCTGTATAGCTCCCGTCTACGGTACACGTACACTTGAAACACTTAACATTTGAAAAATATTTTCAGTAATTCTTACACATTGTGGATTTACCCACGCTAGTACTGACACATATATACTTTTACTCGGCCATGTCATTGTCTTTGATGTTGAACATCATGTAAACCATTGTTTTCCTCATTAGCATTTGTAACAATATCCGCATGATACTTGGAATTCAAGCGGCCCATCCTTCCATCTCTGGTCCCGCCGAATTCTTTGTGAATTTTTTTCTGTGTATTTAGCTCAGATTTTACACACTTTTAGTGATAGCAATTAAGCTTTGGGAAGTTTAGAGTGTATGATGTATATATTGTATGTATGTATATAGCCTTTAGTTAGGTGTACAGTTTCTTTTACCTCTTTTCATTCCCTAGCTAATTCTTATGTGACTAATTTGAGGACAAATTATTTAGCGGCCCGAGCAATGTCAGTCAGTAATCATTTCTAACATATGTAATAACTTGCATTACTATTACTATTAAATTACAACTATTATCACACAAGTGTAACAAGTATTGTAACTTCCATTCAGGATATTTTCATGTATTTAACATCAAAAGAAACTGTATATTTTTAGAAATGTCATAAACATATAATCATATATATATATGTAATGTATATATAATTATATGTATATCTTTCCGGGTTCATCGTGAGAACCAAGTACAGCCTGCACTTTGTTAGCTCGAGCAAGTAGGTCATAGAAGAAGTGTGTATGTGTCAGCCTTTTATAAATGTCGACGACACCTCGTAACACAAGAGAGGAGCGGTCAGAAGTGTGAGAAGGACGACAGAACACCTCGGATCACGATACGTACAAGACGCTCATCTCACGAGCTCCGCCGACACTCACTGGCTGGTTCACTAGTGTACATATCTGGTTGTAATAATCTAAGTTCCTTATTGGACTTATACATAAATGAGTACCCACAATAAGTACCATTTTAACTTAGCCCAAACAAGTCTCTACAATTACCCAGACTTATAGTTGGTACTGGTTGAGTTTCTACTGCTTGAGATGGTCACTGGTTGAGTTCGTCTCTGGCTTAATTGGCATGAACCGTGATGGGGTTCTTTTGAATATATAAATGAGAGTTTAATGGTTTGCCCAAAAAGCTTTTGCTTGTAAAGGGCTGTTTGCAACCCCATATCCTGTTATAATCATTATAAAATATTGTAAAATGGCAAACATAATAAAGTGTTAAGTGTTAAGTGTTAAGTGGGTGGTGTGGCAGGATGCAGGAACATGAGTGGAGAGAGTGGCGGGCGCTGTGGTAGCTGTGTGCACGAGTCGGCCAGGCGAGGGTTCAAGGTATGTGTATTGTCTTTACGCTGTGTGTTCCTTATAGTACAGTGGGTAAATGAAGTACTTAACTCGTAGATAGAAAAGTGATGTATTTCCCAGGATCAGTAATACAGGAGAGATGTAGCCATGGGCTGGATGGGGACGGCCACGTGGGCCGCCCACGGACGGAGCGCGGAAATGTGACCTTTATACCGGGTCAAGAGCGAGAACTGAGTGAGCGAGCTAAAATGAGCGAGGAGTGAAGCCGGGTTTCAAGTTCAAGTTCAAGTTTATTGAGAGAAAAGGTGGGGGAAGTTACAAAGAGGGGGGGGGGGGACAAGAATACCAAGTACAGAAATACAGAAATACAGAAATAGAATAAAGTGGCCGGGCGGTCCGGCTTGCTGATTTTAGTTAAAACGTTCACAAAACATTCACACACACAAAAAAAGAAAAAAAAAAATTTCAATCTAAATATTTTTTAAGTAACATAAAAACAAAGGATATAAACACATAATAATTATAGGATGAAGTGAACAGGTAAGCTAAAAGACATGAGTATATACATATAAAAATTTGAAATAAGACAAGACACAGAGAAGAAAAACAAATATGCGTTAAAACAAAACAAAAAACTGAGTAAACAATAGATAATGAATAAGTGATACATAATGTGATATAATATATATAATATATAATATATAATAGTGATATGAATAATGGGATACATAATTAACTCAAAGTTAACAGATTAATGTTTTTTTTTTTTTTTTTTGACGAGAAAAAGAAAAACGAAAAACGTGAGGACATAAAGGAGAGCTAAGAGTAACGTGGGGCGGGATCGGGGTCATCACGCAAGGCCCTCAGGTTCCTGGGGAACCACCCGTGGGAACGATCCGGGGCCGCGTCGCTGAGTTCCTGCAGGACCAGAAACTGCTCCCAGTCTTCCTCCTGCATCCGGAGCCACACTTGTGAGGCCATGTGATGCAGGCGGACATTGATGGCTGGGAGGTCGACGGGCCGGGGTCACGTGTCAACCATATTTATAGGCGAGGTCAAGGAGAGTTGTCATTAGGGTTGCCAAATATAACCTACCTACGACACAGTACAGTACAAGCATTGGTTGAGTTAGCACTGGTTGAGTTGGTTACTGGTTGATTCGTCACTGGTTGGGTTGGTACTGGTTGAGTTGGTCACTGGTTGAGTTGGTACTGGTTGAGTTAGTTATTACTGGTTTAATTGGTACTGGTTGAGCTGGCATTGGTTGAGATGGTCACTGGTTGAGTTGGTACTGGTAGAGTTGGCACTGGTTGAGATGGTCACTGGTTGAGTTGGTTACAGATTGAGATGGTCAGTATATGGTCACTGATTGAGATGGTTACTAGTTGAGATGGTCACTGGTTGAGTTGGTACTGGGTGAGTAGGTACTGGTTGAGATGGTCACTGGTTTAGTTGGTTCTGGTTGAGTTGGTACTGGTTGATATGGTCACTAATTTAGATGGTCACTGGTTGAGATGGCAACTGGTTCAAACGGTCACTGATTAAGTTCGTCGCTGGTTGAGTTAGCACTAGTTGAGTTGATACTGGTTGAGGTTGTACTGGTTGAACTGACATGGAAACAAATATTTATCTATTTATCTATCTATCTATATATCTATTTATCTATCTATCTATCTATCTAGTTGAGTCAAAATCTTTTCGTCTTATCAACTCCCCTCCTCTGACTGACTGTCTGCAATCTTTAAATCACCGCCGCAATATTGCTTCTCTTGCTATCTTCTACCGTTATTTTCATGATCACCGCCGCAATATTGCTTCTCTTGCTATCTTCTACCGTTATTTTCATGCTCACCGCTCTTCTGAGCTTGCTATCTACATACCTCCCCCCCTCCTCTTGCGGCCTCGATGCACAAGACTTTCTACTCATTTTCATCCGTATTATGTCCATCTTCCTAATGCAAGAGTTATTCAGTATCTTTACTCTTGCATCCCTTTCACTGGTAAACTCTGGAACTCTCTTCCTGTTTATATTTTTTACCTTCCTACGACTTAGATTGTTTCAGGAGAGGAGTGACAAAACACCTCCCGAACTAACTTGGCCCTATGCTATGGTTGTGAGACAGGGACACTAAATAGCGACTTGAAGAGGCGAATCGACGCCTTTGCTAGTAACGGCCGATTTCACAGTCGTTCTTTTTCGTTGGGATCCTTACCAATGAGCGGCCATTTCCACTACCAACAACAAATCCGACTTCACAGTGGTCTTCCGCACCGCAGTTTGTTTGTATTGATACTATAAATTGGAACTCGGTAACGCCGAGTTGGGGAGCCTAGTGCCTCCCCAACTAAGCTTATTGTAATGCCTTTTTTTTATCAACTATCACTAATTCTTTCTTTCATATGGTTATATTTTCTGCTGAATAAGATGAAAAAAACCGATTAGACAATGCATAAACACGGTAGAGGGTTTAAATGAAAGAAGGAAAAAAACTTCGAAGAAGTTGGATAGCCGCGGTGAATTCCCATCACCAGCGGTCAAGCAGACGACTTAAATTTTCAACGCCGTCTGCCTTGATTAATTATTTTATCTGTCACGCTATGTACTTCCAAACTCCAATAATAGTGTAGGTACGTATGCATAAGATATACCAAAGTATATATATATATATTTACATATATATACTATATATATATATATATATATATATATATATATATATATATATATATATATATATATATATATATATATATATATATATATATATATATATATATATATATATATTATATATATATATATATATATATATATATATATATATATATATATATATATATATATATATATATATATATTATATATATAATTATATATATATATATATATATATTATATATATATATATATATATTTATATATATATATATATATATTATATATATATAATATATATATATTATATATTATATATATATATATATATATATATATATATATATATATATATATATATTATATATATATATATGTAGTTGTTATTATAAATAAAAGTAATACTTTTAAACACAAATAATAAATATATATAAATAACAAAAAAAAATAAAAAAATCATATACAAATAAAATATAAATTATATATAAAAAAAAAAAATTATATATAAAAGTTGTTATTATTTATATGTGTATATATAGTAACTATTTATTGACTTTGGATGGAATGTTTACATTTTCCGCCGCTCAGACATAACAACAGTACCGAATCTGCCGTCTTTCTTTCATTGGGATCCTTACCAGGTTGGGGCTCCTGGTTCACGAAAACAATGACTGAAATCGGATCACTTTGTTAGTAACGACTATTACCAGGTTGGTAAAGCTTTTGGTTAGAGAGCTTACCAAAGGACTGTGAAATCAGCCCTAAGTGTCTTCGCAGAATCATGGGGTATCGCTGGGATGATTACGGGTCAAATCAGCGATTGCACCGTGGGACTGAATCGAGGCCTATTACCTGAAAAGTCCGTCAGCGCCAACTTCGGCTATATGGGCCACGCTACCCTGAAAACGATCCTTTCCATCGGGTTATATCTGTAAGAGTAAATCCGGCGTGGAGTAGGCCAAGGGGGCGACCACAAGGCTCGTGGCTGGGGCAAGTTGATGCTTCCTGTCGAGAGTTGTTTGATATGGGAAGGGAGCCTGCATGGGGACTCGCGCGAGGTGAGACACTCACACACACACACTCACTCACTCACTCTCACACACACACATAAGGGTACTCCGTAGTGTAGGGGAAGCATGCTCGCTTCACAACCGAGAAGTCCCGGGTTCGATTCCCGGGCGGAGCGGAAACAGATGGGCTGTTTCCTTAAAACCCGAGCCCCTGTCCACCCAGCAGTGAATGGGTACCGGGTGTTAGCCGGGGTTTGTGACCTGCTCTCCGGGGTGCTGGCTTCGGTCAAAACTAAGCACTAAGGATGAATGATAAAAAAATGTAGATATGGAGACGGGGCCATACGAGCGTTGCTCAGGCCCTGTAAAATACAACTAGATGAATACACACTCACACACACACACACACACGCTCACACATTATGGTATATGGCGAACTTGGAGTATTTCCACTTGACATATTTAAGAGCAGAATGATAGGATATTGGTCTAAGCTAGCTTCAGGAAAAAATACCAATTAAATATTGCTATATAATGTATCAAGGCTTATTGCAATTGGATAGGTTACGGATGTATACCTCTCCATGCTTAGCCTGTATCAAAAATATTTGTAGTGAATGTGGTATATCAGGTATGTGGTTGTTGCAAGATGTCCCTAACACAACATGGGTTAAAGAGGCTGACTAATTGAGATTGAAAGACCAGTGGATTGCAACTTGGCATGACAATTTAGTAACAAAATCTTTATGTAGCAACTACAAGCTCTTTAAGCTATAATATGGCATGGAATGGTACATTGTAAAATTACAGAAGAGCAGCCGAATCATGGTGACTAGATTAAGAACTAGTAATAACAGATTGTCTGTAAATGCTGGTGGATGTAAAATAGTAGGTGTAGCTGGTAGATGTAGGTGTAAATAGAGAAGATCGGATCTGTAACAAGTGTGACGTTGGTGTTGTAGGAGATGAGTTTCATGTCCTTTTTGAATGTGGTAACAGTGAAACTGTGAAGTTACGTGACATGTATATACCAAACTATTATACATATAGGCCCACACGTTTCAAATATGTTTCGTTGATGCAAAATACCAGTGTAAATGTCATTAAGAATTTATCTTTATTTTTGAGGTCAGTGCTAAGTATGTTTAGATGAGTATTATGTATAGTTAGTCATCAATCTTTTCCAATTACTTTTTCTTGATACCTATTTTTTCTTTTTTGCTTAGTTATGTAACAATATATTTGTATGGTTTAAATTGTTGAATCCTCTGAGAGCTGCGTTCCATACTTTTTTTATAAAGTCTGAGCTTACCCAATAAATTCAATTCAATTCAATTCACACACACACACACACACACACACACACACACACACACACACACACACACACACACACACACACACACACACACACACACACACACACACACACACACACACACCGGAACTCCGTAGTGTAAGGGTTAGCACGCTCGGCTCACAACCGAGAAGTCCCGGGTTCGATCCCCGGGCGGAGCGAAGACAGACGGGCAGTCTTCTTAAAACCCGAGCCCCTGTCCACCCAGCAGTGAATGGGTACCGGGTGTTAGCCGGGGGTTTGTGACCCGCCTTCCGGGGTGGTGGCTTCGGCCAACACTAAGAACTAAGGATGAATGATAAAAATTTTGATATGGAGACGGGGCCATACGAGCGTCGCTCTGGCCCTGTAAAATACAACTAGATGAATACAACTAGATGAATACACACACCCACACACATAGACCGTCCCGGTGGTCAAGTAGATAGCGCGTTGGCGAGCCATTCTGTGGTTAGCCGGTTAGAATCCTCACTGACACTTTCAATTTTCACTGACAAATTCGGGCAGTTACTGTCCCCCTTGAGCAAGGGGATGTGTGTGTGTGGTGTGTGAGGTCCCAACATTTCCCAAAGATCGGCAATAATGACCTTCAAGCTCGCACCGGGAGGGTGAACCCTGGCGATCACGAGTCTGACTTGCATGGACAAGACCATGGGTGAATGAGAATGAATGACATACATACACACACCGCCTGCGTGGTCAAGTTGTTTAGAGTGCGTGCAGGTCATTCCGTGGTCGAGCGTTTGATCCCCTTTCGCTTCCGGGAATTTTCACTGACAAATGTGGGCGGTTTTTGTCCTTCTTGAGAAAGGGGATGCTAGGGGTGAGGTACCAACATTACCTAAAGACTGGTCACTACGGTCTCGAAGCTTCGGGAGGGTTGAACTGCGATCGTGAGTGCAGCTTGCGTGGGCAAGACCGTAGTTGAATGCACATGGTCCGTGTATTACAGTTGGCGCTGT
>JACEEZ010019715.1:262500-275000 GCA_016584305.1 Chionoecetes opilio
GGAGAGAGAGAGAGAGAGAGAGAGAGAGGAGAGAGAGAGAGAGAGAGAATGTGTTGAGTACGTAATGTTATCAAAGTTAGTAAGAGCATGAGTATGATTTGACAAAGTTTGTATGTATCCTCTGGGTTTTAGTAGTGTTTGCACGGCGATGTTAATACACGCACGTGACGGATTTGTAGGTTTCTTTTGTCCTTCTTTCTGACGAGGCGAGTATGTTGCATTATATTCATCTTAATACAAGCGATGCAGGAACGTGCAGACCGTGTATAGAAATTGCGTGATATGTTGGTGAAGGATACAGGGTTTTCGTGATTAGGTTAGCAGTGCCTTAACCTAGACTCCTAGAGCCTAGTGTTAGCTTAGTACATCTTTCCTGAGTGACGAAAAGAGTGGGTTTTTTCATATATTGGGTCAGTGTAACGGTGGGGTTAATAAAAAGAGTTTGATGAAATTGATATTGTAGTGGACATGTGGAATGGTATTGACTCTCCCGTTGTATTAGTAGTAATGTTGTACTAGATGAGGTTAGGTACCTTGATTACAGAGGTAGCGTCAACTCGATTTATGGACGCCATGTTGGCTCCTTTCGCCGCGCCACTCACCTTATGCTCTCTCTCTCTCTCTCTCTCTCTCTCTCTCTCTCTCTCTCTCTCTCTCTCTCTCTCTCTCTCTCTCTCTCTCTCTCTCTCTCTCTCTCTCTCTCTCTCTCTCTCTCTCTCAGTATATATATATATATATATATATATAGAGAGAGAGAGAGAGAGAGATAGATATGGCATATTTCTTTCCAATTTCCGTAAGCATGCGATCCCTCCCAGCGTGGCCAGTAGCTAGATGTGCCCGCTTGATTGTATCAAGGGTGTTTTCTATAGACACATAATACAAACTATCTTCCTATGGTCTGCGTCGCTTTTTGATAAGCTATTCAATATCACCACATTATAGAACCTCTTACTTGTTAAGCAAGTAATATTCACGTCGACTATTAGAAATAGCGTTTTCAGCCGCTGCTTGGACTTTTGGAATTATTTTGAAATACTGTTCTTTGGGTATTAACACTCTTTTGCATTCTTCGTACTTTTTATAAAGTTCGGTTTTGAATTCCTCCTCGATTGACTCCGTCATAATTATAATGACATCTAAAGACTCTGTTTCCAGAGGAGTGATCTGTCAGTAATTATCAGCATCGTTCGTCGAGACAGACTAAGTCAGAGTACACACTAGACTGGCA
This sequence comes from Chionoecetes opilio, assembly GCA_016584305.1. Taxonomy (NCBI): domain Eukaryota; kingdom Metazoa; phylum Arthropoda; class Malacostraca; order Decapoda; family Majidae; genus Chionoecetes; species Chionoecetes opilio. The sequence continues at coordinate 263,732 of JACEEZ010019715.1, forward strand.
GTTCTCAGCCCTGCTGGTTGATAGGCCTTTCATTGAAGTACACAAATAAGGGCGATCACTGTTAGCTCATTACAACCATTAACTACACATTTTAACTAACATCCAAACAGGGAATTTGTGTATCTAGCCAGATATTTCACGAAACCCCTACTAAATTTAGAAATTTCATGTATTCGATGATGGTCACAGCAATTATATGAAATCCCTTATTAATGTAGGGTTTACGTGAATTACCTAGTTTCACATATTCCCTGTAATATATATATATATATAACCACAGTGTTGACAAAATATTAACAACAACAGAGAGAGAGAGAGAGATCCATATACGTTAATATATATATAATATATATATATATATATATATATATATATATATATATATATATATATTATATATATAATATATATATATATATATATATATATATATATAATATATATATATATATATAATATATATATATATATATATATATATATATATATATTTATTTATTTATTTTATTTATTATATATATATATATATATATATATATATATTATATATATATAATATATAATATAATATATATATATATATATATATATATATATTATATATATATTAAAAATATACGTATATGGATCTCTCTCTCTCTCTCTCTCTCTCTCTCTCTCTCTCTCTCTCTCTCTCTCTCTCTCTCTCTCTCTCTCTTCTCTCTCTCTCGTTGTTGTTAGTATTTTGTCAACACTGTGGTTGACGCGAGCTTTTGCCTATAGCAGCCCGCCTGTGGAATTATGGCATTACAATATAAAAAGGCAGTGTGTTGGAGCTACCTTGGGGGGGGGGGGGGTGTACTCCCGAACGGTGGAAGTGAGAGTGGCTAGAGGGGCAGATCTGATTATCGCAGCAGCAGCGGCGGCGGTACCTGGATGTCCGGGCTGCGGATGAAGCGGGGGGCGGTCCGTGAGGTGGGAGGTTGCCTCGCACTTCAGGAGGTAGTGTTGGAGTGCAAAGGGGGAGGTGACCTGGCAGTGATCACAGGTGATGTCCACAGCGCCCTGGCGGATTTCCTCAAAGCAGGGAAAGCCGAGGCGGAGACGATGTAGTCCCGTCACATGGACGGGATTCATGTGGGGCGATGGATGGGTTCTTGGGGAAGGGGGTGGTACGCTGTTGCAGCAGCGTACCAGGAGGCAGAGGGTGATGACAGGGCAACTGTGGCCTCGTGTTGCTGGCGGGACAAGGCGTGCGAGGCAGACTTTATTTTAAGTAGAGTTTGGGAGAGGCTGGGCAGAACAGCCGTAGTGGGGCTGGGGAGGGCAGCGGCTGATTTTGCAGCTCTGTCAGCTGCTTCGTTGCCACTAAGGCCTACATGGCTGGGAACCCAATTGAGGGTGATTTTGTAGCCACGTGCAGCCAGTCGCTGGGCCAGAAGAAGAGTGGAGGTGAGGAGGTGAATGTTGTCCTGTGGCTGTGTGTCTCTGAGGGCCTGGATAGAGGATTTTGAGTCTGTGTGTATGATGACATGAGGGGAGTGACTCTCCGGGGCGTGGTGAAGAGCGCCACGAATGGCGACTAGTTCAGCCTGGAGGCAGCTGGCGCCATCTGTTAGACGCCATTGTTTCGTGGTTTGTCCGCTCACAAAAGCTGCTCCCGCTGCTCCTGTGGCAGGATCTACTGACCCGTCTGTGAAGATAGTGAGGGAGGCAGGGGTCGTCAAGTCCTCCATGACCTGTCGCATTTCCAAGCGTAAGGCAGCGGGGAGCCAGTGTGCCTTTGGGCGCTCAAGACTGTGGAGTGATGTGGTGATTGGAGGACGGCTCCAAGGCGGTGGCGTAGCGAAGTTCGGGTGAGGGAAGTCCTCGCCCTTACTGAGGAGGGTTTCGTGTATTCCCGTAGAGGCCAGGCAATAAAGTGCAGAGGTTGGACAAAAATGTTAACAAAGCAATTTCACCTGAAATGGGTTCTTTGGACGTATTTCTAACCACACAAAAAAGTCCACTCGAATCCACCCATGGCAAATACTCGTTTTCACTGAAAATCCTAGATGCCCGCCGCCGCGGAAGGTAAAATATTGAAATAGGCATAACTTTGCTGAAAATCAACATAGAAACACAAATAAAGTGTCTAATCCTACTAATTTTGAGGTGCTCTTTCATTTAAAGTTACTTTGGAAGAGATTGGAGGATGTGTTCATATTGAAATCCTCGAAAAATCAAAATTTTGGCTTAAATTACCCTAAAATGAGCAAAATTAATTGTCTGAACAACCGGCTATAATCTTTTACATATGTATTATTGTATTGTGTATATTGTGTATGTACAGTAGCGGACGTAAATATTGGCGGCGTCGGTCCTATGCCTAACGCGCAGAACACATTCGATAATAATTATGAAGAATGGCTGCTTACTTTGAATTTTATACTTTGACGGCATCCCACTACGTCTAACGTCTATTAAGCATAATCAAACAATTTATATCACCTTTTGCAGTAGTGTGGATAGAGGGATTTCTGCCAACATCATGAGTAGCGCTGCATTTTCACGTTATAAACAAAGGCAAACCGGTTCCCAGAGCAAACTACAGAAAAACTAAACATACTCTCATATTTTAATTTATTGGGCATTTGGCAACTCTGCAAGGGAAACTGGGGCAGTGCTCTGTGCTGTCAGTTGTCACTGAGCTCAAGGTCACGACACCCAGTGATCCATTACAGCCTGTGCAGGGAGGTGCCGCGGAGGAGTTGCCAGCCCGCGGCATTTTAAGACAACAGCGTTTTGCCTTTATCTTGCCTCTTCTGTGGACTATGGGGAGGTATAGACCAGTGACAAGTTATGACATTAGTGCTATTTCGTCACTCCACAAGGCAGGACACTCAGTGAAAGATATTGCTGAAAACACAGGTGTTAGTGTGAGAAGTGTCAGCCGTTGGGTGCAACAAATTTCAAACTCTGGTGACGACGATTTGCCGCGGAAAAAATTACCCCCTGGCAGGCCCCGTAAAACCCACCCAAGAACATTAAACATCATCAAGCGTGATGTTGATAAGTGTCCCAGTATTTCCGGCAGACAATTAAAGGAAAATAACCATGTACTGCTGGGTGAAGTGTCTGTCAGGACAGTGCGACGTCGAGTCCATGACGACCTTGGATTTAAACACTTTGTTGCGCGACCTAAACCTCTCCTAAAAGAGGTTCATAAGGACAACAGACTTCAGTTCTGCCGCAAGTACCTCCCTTGGGATACTGAGAACTGGAAAGGAGTACTTTGGAGTGATGAGGCAAAATTTACAGTTACCAGCAGCAGGAAAAAGAAAGTTTATCGCCTCCCGGGCAGTGATCCGTACGCGCCAAAGTTCACACACAACACTGTAAGATTCCCAGATTCCTTAATGGTGTGGGGATGCTTCTCTTTCCATGGTGTTGGGAAACTTGTGGTGCTCCCCAAAAATGAGTCAATGAACCAATATAATTATTTGGAACTGCTGTGTGACAATCTGCCTGATTGCTTCGAGGTGTGCCAAGCCCACACATTCGTGCAGGATAATGCACCCTGCCACAAAGCAAAATCGGTGACAACCTGGCTTCATGACTGCTCTGTGGACTTCATTGAGGATTGGCCAGCCTATTCTCCTGACCTTAATCCCATTGAAAACTTGTGGTCCATTATCAAACGCAAGTTATGTGACCATGATACCTCCACGCTTCCCCGACTAGAAGCGGCACTCCTCAAATTGTGGACAGAAATCCCTCTGTCCACGTTACAAAACTTGATAGAGAGTGTCCCATCACGTTTGAAAGAGTGCATTAGACGTAAGGGGATGCCAACAAAGTATTAACATTAAGGTAAGTAATCACTGTTTATTGTACCATCATATTTGTTTTACCGCGTTGGGCTACGGGCTGACGACGCCAATATTTACGTCCGCTACTGTATATATGTATATAAATATGTATATGTGTATATTCCAAAGTGACTTTCAAACACATTAATTTATTTATAGTCCCGTTTCATCATCATCGTTTTCCACCTCATTTTCTTCAATATCCACAGGTGGACCGTTCAAACAGGTAATGCCCTTGCATTGACCACAAGCTGGAGGGCAATGGAGCCCATTTTTGCGGCATGTACATGTTCTTGTGTTGCAATTTCCACCACAATTGCATCGCATTATCTTAAGTAGTCGATCAGGTGCAGACGGCTGAGACATTTTGACGGGATATAAGCCAGAAGGAGAAGTCGTCCAGCCCCATTCTTCTGCAGGAAGATCATTACCACACCATGCCTGAACCTGATGGTATGCGCGATGACTATGGAAAATGGCTGCATCAGATGTTGGCGGAAGCTTCTCTGGCGACACATACTGCGTGGCAGTACCCACTTTCTACTGAAACTTGTCCACTCTTGCCGAGTCAAGGCTCAGAGATGTTGTGTAGCCATAGATGATCAACAAGGCATCTTCTCCAGCTATTTCTATTTCTGCTTTAGATGAAGATGGAGACATGAATATTGAACTACACCGCTCTAGTTCTGCATATTTCTTGAGTACTGACACTTTGCCAATCCCATAAGGTCTAGACGTAGTGTCACACCCACTGAAAGCGTGCAGAAAGAGCAGGGCGCCAGAGAGTAATGGGTCAAGCTTCTTTGCCAAAGTTGTGACACACACTGTTTGTTTGGATGTCACCATGTATAAGTCTTTGTCAGCAATATTGGCATGATGCGTTAGCAGCTGGAACACATCAGAATCCTCTGCGACAACAGCTGTTGGCTTCTCTTTGGCGTGAAGACATGCTGACATACATATCTTGTAGTCAGCATCACCTTTTGCATGCTCAACGGCGATATCCGCTTTGGTCATTTGCTCTGCCAGTAGATTGATGAATGCTTGCTTGTTGGAAGGATTGGCAAGAAAGCTCTTCTTGGTCATGGTTACATGCACTTCTGGTGAAACCAACACTGTAGCACCTATATCATTCCCCATCCTGCGACGATGTGCTTCATCCTTTGTGCTAGATCCATGATACCCATCAAACACAACCAAAGCTTGTATGATTGCTTGATGTGTCGGACGCACATTTCACAGATCTCTGAGTAGCTGGCATTTTTAGACCATGAGAATTTATGAAGCAGGCTACCACCATCAATGATGTACTGCATACTCATGTCACAGGACGTTGCACTACTGCTCTCTGGAACAAGCTTGAGGAGATGGTGAATGATTTCCGGTTTATCCCCCATCCTCATGCACACATGGTTGTCAAAGAGAGATGGTGGGAAAGAGCACATCTCATATCGGAGGAGATCTGGAAGTGGTATGTCACCATTGAAACCTGTAAGAAGAAGACGCTGATAGAGACGCTGTGAATCCATCTCAATTTGGGCACCAGAAGATGTTTTCACATGAGTAGCTGATGCCAGGGTTTTAACTTGATTCTTCTGAGAAAACTTGTATTCTGCGACAGATTGTCCGACCATGGAATCAAGGATCTTCTTTCCAACACTTTGAGCCTCATATGCATTCACAGAATCATTTGCCACCAAGCCAGTTGATAGACTTACAATCTTCTTTGATGGTTTGTTGAATACGCCACGCTCAAGGAACACTTGGATAATCTTCTGTATATCACTCATGTCACGACGTATCCTGGCTGTTGCTAATTCACGATGTCCATCAGGTGTATCCATAGATAAACCAGCTATCGCGAAAATGGACGGGCTTATATTGGCACACACAGGTCTTGAGACCAGGAGGAGAAGTCGAGTGCTGTCACTGAATCCACGCCCTTTGGTTAAGCCAGCTTTGGCAAAGAAGCTTGACCCATTACTCTCTGGCGCCCTGCTCTTTCTGCACGCTTTCAGTGGGTGTGACACTACGTCTAGACCTTATGGGATTGGCAAAGTGTCAGTACTCAAGAAATATGCAGAACTAGAGCGGTGTAGTTCAATATTCATGTCTCCATCTTCATCTAAAGCAGAAATAGAAAGAGCTGGAGAAGATGCCTTGTTGATCATCTATGGCTGCACAGCATCTCTGAGCCTTGACCCGGCAAGAGTGGACAAGCTTCAGCAGAAAGTGGGTACTGCCACGCAGTATGTGTCGCCAGAGAAGCTTCCGCCAACATCTGATGCAGCCATTTTCCATAGTCATCGCGCATACCATCAGGTTCGGGCATGGTGTGGTAATGATCTTCCTGCAGAAGAATGGGGCTGGATGACTTCTCCTTCTGGCTTATATCCCGTCAAAATGTCTCAGCCGTCGGCACCTGATCGACTACTTAAGATAACCCGATGCAATTGTGGTGGAAATTGCAACACAAGAACAGTACATGCCGCAAAAATGGCTCCATTGCACTCCAGCTTGTGGTCAATGCAAGGGCATTACCTGTTTGAACGGTTCACCTGTGGATATTGAAGAAAATGAGGTGGAAAACGATGATGATGAAACGGGACTATAAATAAATTAATGTGTTTGAAAGTCACTTTGGAATATACACATATACATATTTATATACATATATACATACACAATATACAAAATACAATAATACATATGTAAAAGATTATAGCTGGTTGTTCAGACAATTAATTTTGCTCATTTTAGGGTAATTTTAGGCCAAAATTTTGATTTTTTCGAGGATTTCAATATGAACACATCCTCCAATCTCTTCCAAAGTAACTTTAAATGAAAGAGCACCTCAAAATTAGTAGGATTAGACACTTTATTTGTGTTTCTATGTTGATTTTCAGCAAAGTTATGCCTATTTCAATATTTTACCTTCCGCGGCGGCGGGCATCTAGGATTTTCAGTGAAAACGAGTATTTGCCATGGGTGGATTCGAGTAGACTTTTTTATGTGGTTGGAGATACCTCCAAAGAACCCATTTCAGGTGAAATTGCTTTGTTAACATTTTTGTCCAACCTCGGCACTTTTTTGATGCTTATTTCCTGGCCCAATAGTGATAATTGCTTCTGGAGCACACGCTGGCCAACATTGCCGCCAAAGGTTGTTGCGGGGCCTGGCAAGATAAGTTGCAACCTTGGCGGGAGGGGCGTAGGGATAGGGCAGGTGGGTCATTTTGTCGAGCAGGCAGACGATATGGCGCCGAGTCGGGACTACCTGGCACTCCTGCTGCAGGTTGCAGACCTTAGTCCATCTGGGGGCGTTGATGATGCCTCTCAGGGTGCTGTTTTGCGTGGCCTCTAGTTTTTGGTATAGGGTGTTCGTGAGGGAAATAAGGTATGGAGCGCTATAGTCCAGGAGAGAGCGGATGGCGTGAATGTAAAAGGTACGCTTCACCTGGAAACTGGTCCCCTCTTTTAAGCCAGTGATTGCCCGTAGGACGGAGATCCTGCTGTTTTCGCGCTCCGGCAGGTAAGCTACGTGGGTGCGGAAGCTGAGACGGTTGTCGAGCCAGATGCCCAGGTATTGGTGCGACGTGACCCATGAGAGTGGTGTATCCAGGATATAGAGCGGGGCGCGCGGCGCGTCACACCCAAAGGCCATGGCCTTGGATTTTGCCACATTCAGCTTCAAGCTAGTTTCCCTACACTAGGTGGTTATGTCAGTCAGCAGGTTCTGGGCTCGTTGTGCGTGGGCGGGTCCAGTGCAGTAGAGGGCAAGGTCGTCCGCATAGCAGAGAAGCTTAGTACCGGGTGGGAGTGGGAGAGAGATGAGTTCTTCCATTAATATGTTAAATAGGAAGGGGCTCAGAATGCTGCCCTGGGGTGTTCCGTTTTCGTGTTGATGGAGTTGAGACGTCTCCCCCTGAAAGGCAACTCTGGCTGCTCGGCCCGAGAGTAAGTCCCTGAGCCATATAAGGAGTCTGCCGCATACTCCCTTGCAGACCAGAAGCGAAAGGATCACTGGGCAGTTGGCGAGCTCAAAGGCTTTCTCGAGATCGAGAAAGGCTACTGTGGTACAACCGGAACTGGCAGCGCATAGGAAAGTGGATAGGCATTCAGCTGTTCCCATGCCCCGCCTGTAGGCAAAGAGGTCTTGATGGAGCGGACCGACCACCCAGGTTAGCCTGTTTAGGACTATCCGCTCCATGGTTTTGCCCACACAGCTGAGAAGGGAGATAGGTCGCATGGCACCAGGATCTTTGGGCTTAGGTATGGGTATAATGGTAGCCTCCTTCCATTTTTATGGTAGTTTGCAGGCCTCCCAGGAGGCGTTGAAGAGGGTGAGAAGGGCGGAGTGACCATCTGAGCCTGCGTTGGTGATCATGGAGTATGTAGTCCTGTCAGCCCCGGGGGAAGTATCTCCACTCGTCTTAAGTGCCCGGCGTAGTTCGAGGAGGGTGAGGGATGTGTTGGTGTTTGACTGATCCTCACAGGCGCGGTCTACTTGATCATTTCTTCCTGGCAGGAGCTCTGTCAATCTGTCGCGTGTCTCAGCTGGTAGATTGTCAGTGCAGGTGCGAGTGGCAAATAAGGAGGCGAGCTTCTCTGCTTCGCGAGCAGGGTCAGGGTGGGGGGGTCGGATGGGCCGCTTGTTGCCTGCGATGACTTGTAACTGTCGCCACATTTCACCGAGTGACGAGTGGGAGTCGAGCCCTCGACACCAGTTTAGCCAGTGCTCCCTCCGAATGTCAGCTTTCCTCCTGTTGGCAGCACTGACAACTACCTGAAGGAGCGCCCTGTTTTGAGCCGTTGGTTTTCGGCGGTAAAGTCTGCGGGTGGAGGTAATGCGGCTGTTGAGCTCCCTCACGCGGTCGTTATAAAACCAGTAGTCCCGAGGGGGCTTTGTGGTAGAGGAAGATGTGAGCGGGATGCTCTCGGATGCGGCGGCGTGAAAGGTTCTTTCAAGGAAGGAGGCCACCGTAAGGGTGGCCTCCTTTTGATCAAGGGTGAGGGATGGGTCAAGAGTGGATAGCTATGTTTTTGAGGGCGGTTTGAAACTTTGCCCAATTGGCCAGTTTTGTGTTCCATCTGGGGGCGGGTAGCTGGGGAGAGGGGAATTCAGGTAGGTTGAGATGGCAAATTATGGCAAAGTGGTCGCTGGTTAGTGTGGGGTGGAGGGCCCAAGAGGCGCAGGGGCGAAGAATGTCAGTGACGAAGGAGAGATCAAGGCGTCCTCCGTGCAAATGCGTTGGCTCTCCGTTGTTGAGGAGAGCAACGCCAGGGTTGCCGGTGAGGGCGGTCTCGAGCTGCCGTCCTGCTGAATTAGTGCGACCTGGATAGTGAAGAATAGGGTGGTGACAGTTAAAATCCCCGCCTATGAAGGTCGGCGAGGATGCGGCGTGGGCGAGGAGCTCACCTAGCTCTAGGGAATTGACGTCGGGAGGCTTATAGATGTTGTGTAAGTCGAGGGTGGAATGGCCAAGGTGTAGTGTGACGCCCTGGATTTCCAATCTCGGGCCACAAGGGATGGGGGCTAGGGTACGCCGTAGGTCCAATGAAAAGTGAAATATAGATTATTTCGAATTTGGCAGGGTGTTTTCTTATGTAAAATTGCATTTTAAGGGTGGTTTGTCCATTTCAACTTTTGGTTTGAGCACTTCTTGCTATGCAAAAATGGACTTTTATATTTATATGCAAAACATAGCTTAAAGTGCGATCTTGCATAGTAAGAATTGCTCAAATGCAAATATGGAACTAGATAAAATCGTCTTAGAATTCCATTTTACATAGGAAATTGGCATGCTTAGTTGAGAAAAAGAAGTTTTGTTATACGGCGTACCCTGACCAGGTACCAAAATAGTTGGATTGAGTTACGATGGAAGGAAGGACAAGACCAGGGCGATGGTGCCCGATAGCTATGGGAAACTGCATCCAAGGTTGATCAGGGAGGAGCATGTGTCAGTGACAGAGGAGTCATCTGGAAGGTACCTTTGGCACTTTGTACCAGAGGACCCGGTGCCACCTGAGAAGCCTGCGTTCAAGGTAGCTCAGGCTCTCTATGATCTGCTGGTGACATACGACTAACTGATCGTATTGCAAGGTGACTCAACTAGGGCCAACACAGGGTGAAGGGTGGTACTTACGCCCAATTGGAGAAGATGCTGGGACGCAAGCTCTACTGGAGTATATGCGTGTTGCACGCATACGAGTTGCCCCTGCGCCACCTTATCACCAGCCTCGACGGGCCTATCTCATCTGACACTGGCTTCACTGGTCCAGTGTGCAGTCTGCTGTCCAGCGTGAATGAGATGCAGTACAACGCAGAGTTCAGAGGAGTGCCAGGCGGTGAAGATCTTACGGAGATACCGGAGTATATCCTGGTCAACATGTCCACCACTGACCAGCAGGTCTCCTACCAGCTGGTCCAGGCTGTGAAGCGGGGCGTTCTCCCGTCCGAGCTGCAGGAGATCAAGTGTGGCAAGGTGTCCCACTCCAGATGGCTCACCACAGCCCAGTCGCTCGTGTACATGTGGACCAGAAAGCATGGACTGACTGGCAAAGAACTGAACACCCTGGAAATCCTAGTCAAGTACTGCCTGCAGGTGTACTTCAAACTCTACTACGACATCAAGGTTCACCACAGACTAGAGGACGGCCCCAAGCACATCCTCACGCAGCTCAGAGTGATGAGGTCGCAGCCCAAGAAGGTCCAAACAGCTGTGACCTTCTACGTGCGGACAGGAGCATGGTTCGCACACTCAGAATGTGTCCTCCTCTCGCTGATGGCGAGTCAGAGTGAGGACGACCGCAGGTTCGCCGTGACCCAGATTTTTAAGCTGAGGGCTGGCGAGGAGTATGGGGACACCAGTGTAAGACCTCGCATCACACCCAAGCTAAACTTGTCAGCCACCAGCTTGCAGACACTGATCAGCTGGCAGCCTGGCCAGGTGCACGAGCCGGCATTCACCTGTTCACTGTCCGGTGATCAGATCCAGGAGATCCTGGTCAAGCCGTACGAGGTTCCGGAGTTCTCTATCCACACTCAGAGCACCGAAAGAGTCATGAAGCAGGTGACAGAGGCTGCGGCAGCAGTGGTGGTACAGCAGGCCAGAGACGGGTTCATCCGGGCTCGGGCCCACCACCGGGAGACCATGCCCTGCTTCAGGTCTAAGAAGGACATGATGGACACGTTCTAGGCCAACGTAGAGTCTTTGACACTGTGATGTAGTGCCTGATGAACCAACTGTTCAGAAAGAGCTTACCACGCTAGTTATTTGGAACTCATATTGGTGCATGATGCAATACACAGGACCAACCGGACACTGCGTACTCATTTAAGCATTATTCGATAAGGGTGCAATATAAAAGTGCGATTTTGCATAGTAAGAATTGCTCAAATGCAACAATGGAATGAGATAAAATCGTCTTAGAATTCCA
>JACEEZ010019715.1:280000-295000 GCA_016584305.1 Chionoecetes opilio
TGCCTGTGACTGAAATATGAAAAAAACTAATGTTGCAGGATGTACACAAGAATGAAATATTCATCCACACCTTCGCTAACCATCTTTGGTTTGTATCTTTGTGTCATTTACACACGTATTAGACCGGACTGATATGCGACGCTCTCTCTCTATCTCTCTCTCTCTCTCTCTCTCTCTCTCTCGTCTCTCTCTCTCTCTCTCTCTCTCTCTCTCTCTCCTCTCTCTCTCTCTCTCTCTCTCTCTCTCTCTCTCTCTCTCTCTCTCTCTCTCTCTCTCTCAATGGCCGAACCGAGGTATTAGGAATATAGGATAAATTTTAGGTAAATATAAGACTTTGTCTTAATTCTGAGGATACTTCCCGAGGGCCGCACTATATGTTAATGATATCTAGAGGATCGGGCCGCATAAAAACACTTACTAAGGGCCACATGCGGCCCCCGGGCCACAGGTTGCACAGGCTTGATTTATGGTGTCGCTTAAACGGGAGTTAGCATGACGGAGGTAACGTCGTGACTGGGTTGAAGGGTAATATTGGTGTTGAAAAGACCTACTGTCTATAACACTATAGTCGCTATTGCAGTAATGTCGCCAGGCGCTATATATTACGAATTTTAGCACCACTACAGATTTGTATGTGCCACTGAAGAGGCATGCACAGTAGTTTATATTATGTATATGTCTTCAGTGGCACATGTAAGTCTGTGGTTATGCTAAAATTCGTAATATTCGCCGGTAAAATTCGCCTGGCGACATTAGTGCAGTGGCGACTATAGTGTTATTGACGGATTGATCATGCCATATATATTGTAGGATGGTGAGGATATTATGGTGGGGATACATTATTGGGGATATCGTGACGTTTCAGTACTATCGGGGCTGGCATTTCATATTGTTGTAATATTACGGGTTAGGGTGATTGTAGTGATGTCTTAACAGTGTTAAAGAATAGTAGTTGTGATGTTTTAGCGGGGTTAGCGTGATAGTTGTGTTGTTTTAACAGGGTCAGCATGAGAGTTGGGCTGCTTTTGCGGGGTCATCGTGACAGTGGTGTTATTCTAACTGGGTTAGTGATTATATAGTGTATTATTAGAGTTAGAGTGACAGTTGTGTTGCTTTTACGGGGCTAGCGCGACGCGTTGTTTGTCGGGATTAATGTGACAGTGGTATTACTATCGTGGGGTTAGCGTGTTCATTGGTGTTTTAACGGAATTAGCATGACAGTTGGTATTGTTCTAGCTTGGTAAGTGCGTGACAGTGATGTTGTTTCACCGGGGATATAGCGCGTTTTCACGACGTTTGCCAGGCCGGTCTAGGACGGTCTAGGCTGGTCCAAGCTGCACTGATGCTCGCGAAAACACATCTAGACTGGCCCCGTCCCATTCGTGGTTCCCATTGGCTGGGGGATCGAGTGGGAGGTTCTACCATCCTGCAAGTTCCCCCCCCCTCCCCCAAGACACACCAAAGGGTTATTAATTTGACCTCACGTAAAGCCTCCTACCTAGCATATGAAAGGTAAATCAAGGTCATCAGTCTGTGTGATGAGAGTCAGGTTTACAAATCTCTGGACGGAGAATTAATCCAGCATAAGAACATAAGAACATATGAAAATAAGGAAGCTACATGAGGCCGTGAGACCTACACGTGGTAGTTCTTGTAAAGAAAAATATTACTACATCATAGGGTTTCCGTGTGTGAGGGCAATATATAATATTGTTGATATATAATATTGAGGAGCATCAGTGCGAAGACAGTTTTCATGAGTCTACCATTCCAGCGGCTCTTATTAATGTTGCACCTTCTGTTTTCTTCTTACTCTGTTATCGGCTTTTTTGATGGGTAACAAACATATATCGGCGAGGCAGAAGGTACATAAGAAAGTAAAAAAATAAGGAAGCTACAAGAGACCGCGAGACCTACACGTGGTAGTTCCTGTTACTTAACAAGTTAACACTACTTACACTGGCGCTTCTACTTAGCTGAAAATAACAGAATGGCAAAATGTTCTAATAAATTTGATCACTATACAAAATGTTGCCTGATTTTGCAATGTATCGTACTGTTCAGCCTTATTTTTCATAGTCATCCTTTGCTACTTGACTTCCCATATCATCTACACACATTTCTCAATTTGTAATTTCCAGCAAATTGCGAATATTGTAATTTTTCGTGAAATTACTTTGTCTTTCGATCGACCATCATGGTGTTTACTGTTTACTAATTTAATCAGGTCTTATCAGCGGCACGGGAAGCTCATGGTCGTCTTCCCCGCTGACTGTAGTGCGCATGCGCCAGTTTTCCCCAGAGCGGGCCAAGGCAGTGTTGTTATAGCGGGTTGGCTTAATTAACTGTAGTGTTGTTTAATGAGATTTGTGACACTTATGCTTTTTTAATCGAGGTTAGCGTGCCATTGATGCTGTTTAAAGAGGTTAGCGTTTCGATGTTGTTTAAGCGGAGTTAGGCACGACAACGTTTTGTTTGCGGAATTAGCGTGATAGTCATGCTGTTTCACCGGGGTTAGTGCGAGTGGTGTTGTTTAACTTGTTAAGATGACAGTGTTGGGTTAGCGGGGTTAGAGTGACAGTGTTGGGTTAGCGGGGTTAGAGTGACAGTGTTGGGTTAGCGGGGTTAGAGTGACAGTGTTGATGAATAGCAAGATTAGCGTAGCAGTGGTGTTGTTTTAGCGGGGTTAGTGTGACAGTAATGTTGTTTTAGCGAGGTGGTGTGATATTGGTGTTGTTTTAGCAGGGTTAGTGTGGTTAACGTTATGTTGAGAGGGCTGTCGATGTCATAACAGGGTCATTATTGGTAGATTAAAATATCGTTTGATTCGTACTATCGGGGTTAGTTGGGTTGATGGAATGGAGTTTGTGCCTCAATCAGTGGGGTTGGTGGGATCGTTGTATCGGGGTTAGCTCGATATCGGTGTATCTAGTGTTGTATTTAACGGGGACAGTGGGGCGTGGAGAGAGGGATTGTACTATTTTAGGGTAGAGAAGAGTGGAGTTAATCTATCATTTTGTTCATTGAGAAGATTTTTCTAACTCAGGTTCATTGAGCTGACGTAACAAAAAGTTCTCTCTCTCTCTCTCTCTCTCTCTCTCTCTCTCTCTCTCTCTCTCTCTCTCTCTCTCTCTCTCATAGTGTAGTATTTTGCCAGGCGTGGAGATATTTCGGTTAATAGATGTTTAAAAGCAATAAACAATGAATAATACATTCTTCATTGATGTGTGTGTGTGTGTGTTATTGACCCATGGTCTTGTCCACGCGAGCTGGCTCGCGATCGCCAGTTTCACCCTCCCGGTGCAAGCTAGCTCATTATTACTGATCTTTGGGTAATGCTGAGACCTCACACACCACACACCCCCATCCCCTTGCTCAAGGGGGACAGAACCGCCCGAATTTCTCTGGAAAAATCCCCGGGAATAAGCGGGGTCGGGGATCGAACGCGGGACCACAGAATGGTGCCGGGCGCTCTAACCAACTGAGCCGTTCGGACGGTGTTGTGTGGCGCGTGTGTGTGTGTATGAGTGATTTTCCTCCTCCCCCCATTCTCCCTTTCTTCCTCAACGTGCTTCAGTACAACCTAAAAATGTTATCCCTCCTTTCTTCGCTCTTGTCTCTTGTTTCTTTGTCTCTCTCTCTCTATCCCTACATCAACTGTTATTTAATCTGTTCTTATATTCCATTTTTTAGGCCACCTCAACTCTCCCACCCGTGTGCTATTTTCATCCTCATCGTTACCTCCTTCCCTCCCTCCCTCCAGTCTCCCAGCCATTTTCCCTTCCCACCCCTTCCTTAGTCCCTCTTCCCCTTTTCTCATCTTCCCTTTCTCCTATCCTCTTCCCCTTCCCCCTGGCGGTAAAAACCCTCCTCCTCGTCCCTTTTTTTGTTACGGCTGGCTTAAAGAAATTTCGGCAGCAGCAATTACGTTCCCAATCGGATTAGGGCAAATCTCCACGTAAGCGGTAAAGCCGGTGGATTATCATAGACGCACGATCGCTCCAACGTGACTAGTCGCAGGCGGCTCGTAAAAAGGCGCCATAAACCTCTGGTCTCCCATGATGTGCTGTTAAGACGAATCTCTTGAATTATTGCAAGAAGGGCATTCTCCTTTCCTCCCTCATTCCACACTCCCTTCCTCCCCTTGCTGTTTGGTGTGTCCTCTTTTGAGTTGCTCAATCCCTACCACGTCTGGCAGCTTTGAGGAAGTGTATGGTGCTCCAGCAGGGATGGAAGGAAGGAAGGTTCAGGTAAGGAGGCGTTACAGGCTCTCATTCAGTCACACACACTCACACATGGCGTGACAAGTAGTACATGGAGCGCCTAAGGTGCTTCCTACACGGGGCCTGGACGGCAACTGAGAGGCTAGTGCGCGCGCAACCCCTCAGCGCCCCGAGCCTCCGCCCCCCGACGATATTATCTCAGTTGGCGCCTCCTTCTGTTGTCGTGTTGGACTGGAGGTGGTGGTGCGCAGTCTCAGTGACATGGGCAGATATCACACGAGTTAGCCACCGCTCATAACGTTCCTATCATCATCAAAAAGAAGACAGAAGTGAGAGTTAAACTGGTGGGTCGTTACTGCGTCTGCGCGGCATGGCCCTAATCTAGGATTATGGAGGCTTATCTAAACTCGCTGTTTATAAAGTATGTTTTCGGTGGGAAATTAGCTAGTCGTGGATGGCACGACTGGAGCGACGTATCGACGGTGGTGCTGCGAGGCCGAGAGTAGTGTCGTGCTAAAGACGCATTCGCGACGACCTGGCTGAGCGGTGGTCGTGACGGGGCTTACGGCTTAGCACGTGGCAGTGACTTAAATCGGTGGCGGACCCCAACCCTTGTGCCGCCTCAGTATCTCTCTCTGCCGCCTCCGGTGACCATGTCTGGCTCCCCCGGTGTGGCACTCTGGCTCTCTCGGTGCCGCCTCGAGTAGTATCCCCCTCGCTGCCGCCTTCGCCAGCCGTCGCTGAAGCCACATAAGTTGAGAGCTTTGAAGCAACACTGCCATCGGCCGCCCTCGTGCAGGGAGGGAGGTGGAGGGGAGCTCACCGCCCCACCGTGTCCACTGACCTGACCTGATCTGGCCTCAGCGATGGACTTTCAGAGCGCCATGGAAACGTTTGCTGAAGCGTGGATGGCTGCCAACACCAAGTCTCGTCCAGGCTCATCCGATCATCAGGTGAGGCTTTAATATTGGCTATTATCAACGTGTTAGTGGTGACGAGGCGGATAGTGGTGTAGGTGACACCTGTTGGTGTTGATGTGACTGTTAAGGGTAATTATCATGGTGGTGCGCCTTCGCTCGTTTAGTGGTGAGTCAGATATCATCTGAAGGTAACTCACCTATATTTAAATTAGGATTGGCAATCTTTCTAAGCCTCACTGGCACAGCAGCTTTGACGACTCACGGACCAGTGATGGTCCTAAAATATTCGAAACTAGATTCTGAAAGTTTTTGTGTTGTCCCTATGTGACACTGGAAAGAAAGTAATCAGAGTGAAAAGTAAGTAAATATAGTTCTGTAATAACACTTACTGCTTTACGTGTTGAAGTCTGACAATCCCCCCTGTTGGCTCCTCACACGTTCAAACCGATACCATATGTGGACTGCAACGCCCCAAACTCACGTGGTCGAGGGGAACTACCAGTTTTGGGGAGGTGGTGGGATGCAGCATAACCAACGTGCGTGCGAGGGCTGATATAGGGGAGGAACCTGGCAGCCCGGCGGAGGTGGTTGACAGAGGAGGGTGGTGCCGGCGGATGGCAGTATCGGGGTGAGGAAGGAGTTTGGTGACAATTATCTCAGGTGAGAGCGGCAGGGCTTCTACGGTGAGGTGGTCAGGTGAAGACGACAGCTGTGATTCTGATCATTTCTTCAAGTATCGATGGTTGTCCCACATTTAGGTAGGTAAAGATGGGGGCATACGCTATGTTGCGCGTGGCCTCGGTGCTCATCTCCGTCGCATCAGCCTTTGAGCCTGTGGTGGGTGACAACCCATTACCCCGGGACACAGGGCTATTGTGACATCAGGGTGGTCATTCGGGTTACCACAGTTACCTTCCCCAGGTTTCTCCAGGTACCCATTTATCGACCTCGAAAGGGAGGAAGAACAGCTGTTTGGACTGGCCGCCGACTTGCCCTGGCCCAGATTCGAACCAGGCCCCGCAGATTCGTAGCTAGGCGCGCTAGCCACTACACCACGGTGGCGACATTACATTTAGGAGGCTACATTTAGGGGCCAGACATTATAAATGTCCAGGTGAAGGTAATGACTAAAATGGTCTAAGAAAGTGATGATATGTCATGGAGTGCTGCTGCACGAAGTTATTATGATGTCGGGGAAGGTAAAGGTTTGCTAGACGGTGATCTGAAGCGAGAAATAAAGGAAAGAGGATTTATAGATAGCACATACATATCCGATATACAAAACAGAATTATTGGGGGTGATGACGTTCAGAAAAAGTTGGGCCTTGGAGACGGGGAGGACAAGGGGGGGGAAGACAGGAATGTTTGGGGAAATATTTAAGGGGGTGGGAATGTCCAATGCGAAGTACTCAGTAAGAGGTAGGGAGTATTAGGGAGATGGGCCCATACGGCGAGATATTATGTAGTATGCAGACGGGCTTGTCTGGAAGACAGGATGTCATGAAGATGGTATACTCGATCGCGCAGGAGGCGGCGGCGTTGTACAAAAAGTATGTGAATGCATATGATGGGAGTGGTTATAAGATGTTTTTTTTTTTTTTTTTTTTGCGTAACGGAGATAGTATTAAGTTACAAGAGACAGAGTCGGTAGATGTTTGAGGGACGAAGATGCCAAGAGGTGAAGCTTGAGTGTGCAAATGGCGCCAGAAGTATTCAGGGGAGGGTGTTTGACGAAAGGCACAATCCAAACAAAGTATATCAAATGGATAATGAAACTCGGATGTCAGAATGAATACACACCGATGATAGCCAATAGTGAGTTAAGAGTATTGTACGTATACTTCTTATTAAGTGTTAGTGATGTCCGTGGTTTTTCGTTGTGATTTTCATAATGCGAAGAAGTATGGCAGAGCGGCGTATCCTCGGCGCTGAGTGTGTCAGTATATGGAGTGAGGGGACTTGAAGGTCATACATTCATGTTTGTTGTTAATTAAGAACGCGTGAACAGCCTCCTCCATGCACCGACCCACCGTTTTTTGCGGTCAAAACCTGTTCTGGGTCTTGCCTCGATCTTAGGATAAAGGTCGCAAGCACTCTTGGTGTATGTGTGTGTGTGTGGTGTCGCAAAATAGTTAGTCGGGTTTGCTAAACTCATCAAGTGCTCTCTGTCGGGGCACCAGTAGCTTACCTTGATTCTTTGGCGGGCGGTGTTAAGTATTCTGGCCTGAACATTATTCTCAAAGGCAGGCATCCGAATTATAGTAGAATTATAATGATGGTAAAAGCAACAATGACAATATTGATAATAATTATTATTATCAATATTAGTATCATCATTATAATCATCCTCATTACCATTGTTAACGTGGCCACTTTGGCTTGGCCTCCGTCAACAGGGTTAGAAACATAAGCGGAACACTTGGCGCCGCAGGATGAAGAGATGAGTGTGATGAATGTGGGCGCGACACACAACCGTCGGCGCCCTGCCAGGAAGATCATTGGGGGCGGGTGGTGGGAAGAGTGAGGCCTCGATGGCTGTGGGATGAGCCTGGGGTGAATCCGAGGCCCGGCCGATGAGGGGAAGGGAAGAGGGGAGGGAGCTTCAATAGCCCTCCCTTTCGACTCCCCGCCCAGGCCCTGCCGTCTTATGCACCTCCCGCACCACCCTGGCCGCCGTGATCCGCAAGGAGAGCCACAGTTGTTACGCTGGTTATTATTGTTGAAGTTGTTGTTGGTGGTGGTGGTATGGATTAGTGTTGGTGACTTAGTTAATTTGATTGCAAGTCCAGAGAATGATATGTATGTCTTTACATATTGTCTTCTTCGTCTTCTTTATTTTCATTTCTTTTTTCTTCTTCTGTTTCTTCTGCATATTTCATATTTTTTCTTTGTTAGATTCTACTCATTCCCCCTAAGATTATGATATTAACGATAATAGTAGCAGTAGTGATAATAATGAAAATAACAATCATAACAACAGTAACAACAGTAATAAAAATTATATGATAATAACAGTAGTATTGATAACAATGATGGTCAATGATAATATTGTATATATACCCATACCAATATATCAATGATAATGTTTTCATTACTATCCTTTCAATTATCATTTTCGTAAATAATAGTATAGAAAATAATTGGGAAGTCTATTTCCAAAGTTAGTCCAGTTAAAAACATTGTAACATGAAAGCCCATAACACAAGTTGAAACGTGAGAGAGGAGACAGAGATAGAGGGAAAAATAATATTCAGACAATGAATTGAAAAA
The DNA here is from genome assembly GCA_016584305.1 of Chionoecetes opilio. Classification (NCBI taxonomy): domain Eukaryota; kingdom Metazoa; phylum Arthropoda; class Malacostraca; order Decapoda; family Majidae; genus Chionoecetes; species Chionoecetes opilio. Next base: position 288,414 of record JACEEZ010019715.1, read on the forward strand.
GCGACAAATTACCTTAAGAAGTGGATAAGTGAAGACAAGGAAGTTGCTGGAAAAAAAAAATATATATATATATATATATATATATGTATATATAGTAAAACAAATAAAAACTGAATCCCCTTAATAATGCAATTGGCGATCGAATGTTGCCCAAATTGAAAGGACAAGTGTGAAAATACATGATGAAAAGAATAAGCTTAAAATAATGAAGATATCACAGGAAAAAAATGAAGCTAACAAAGCGAAAAATAAGTAAAAACCAAGAGAGAGCAAAAGAAGCGATAACAATAATCAATAACTATTAAAAAATATATTGAAAGCAATGGTAAAATTACAAAGAACAAACAAAACTGGAAATAGGAAGCGGGAACAACTTTTCTTTTGAGTATGTATCTGGTTTTGTATAAACATCAAATTAGTATATGCAAATGCGAGTAGTGTCGGTTGATGTACTAACGTTTGGAATAATGAAGGAAAAGAGTTGCAAATACGGTGTAAAATACTGCCTTATTAAAGCTAAGATCAACATCTCCGAAAATATCAATGTTGTTAATATTAAAAGGAATGATTCACTTCATTGACGATGATGATTTTGATAATGATGAGGTAAAGATAATGACAAAAACATCAATGATAAAGATAATGACAAAATTAATGATGATAATGATGGATGATAATACTAACAATTATGATCATGATATTAGTGATGATAATGGTACTGATAATGATAATCATAAAAGTAATAACAACGACAATAACAATCATAATGATAATTATGATAATAATAACAATAATGATAAGGACTTTAATTGTGGTGATAATATTAATAATGATAATGATAAATATCGTAATAATAATAATCATAACAATAATAATTATAATTATAATAATAATAATAATTATAACAATTATAATGATATAATAATAATAAAAATATTTATAATGATAATACTACTAATAAAACACAGTGGTTCAGCAAAGCTATTAATTATTTTTAGCACCAGTCCAGAGGGTGAAGTCAAAATGTTTATTGTCCAATATGGTAATCAAGGCGTTTGCGGGGTTGGGCGGGTGTCGGGTGAGGGCAATGGCGTGGCAGGAGGATGTGGCCAATGGACGCAGAACAGCCGCCTTAGCGATCACCTCGCGATGACCGACGATCTCAGGCCAAGAGGCGAGGTGTGAGCGCCGCTAATTGGCCGTCTTGTTTATCGACGTTTCCAGGAACCCTGCCTCATCTTTCTTTACTTGTGTTAATCTTCGGTCTATTTACTGTGCAGCTAAATTGTTCATGTTAATTACTAGACATTTTTTTGCATGTGACAACGAAATCTATGTGGCCGCTTATATAAATTAATGCACCGCCGACGAATGTCCGTTTTATTTTCTCGTGGGCTTAGCGCGGACTTTATTTCACATCAGCTGGATTACTTTAGTTATCCAACTTTTCCTTCGCGTACTTGAGAAATTTGGCCTTTTGAAGAATATAGGGACTGTTTCCGACATTTTATCCTATATAGCCAGGCAAAAATACTAACCGCGCCTTTTCTCATCAAATACACATTTTCTCGTGCAGTGTCACGCATATGTTGACTTTTTTATGAGCACTTCTTTTTCCACTGATCTCAACGTAGGCGGTACATTTGCTTATCCTTTTTCCGCGAAGCTATTATGTCGTTAACTGCTTCCTGTTGTTTTATTGATATTTTGAAATTTGGTTGCCATCCTCGCAGCATTACAACACACATGGAGGTCCTGGTCATTGTATTTCATCGAGCTCGAGAAGCAATTATGAAATCTTATAGTTAGGTATATTTCATTTTTAGTCTCTTATCCATTATATGGCTACCTTTCCCACCAGACAGTCACATTCCCCATTATGATAATTATAGCCACCTTCTCCACTACATGCATAGTCACCTTCCCCATCACAATCCCCTTCCCCATTACGTAGCCACCTTCCCCACTACATAGCCACATTTGCCATAACATATTTACCTTCCCCATTACAATGTCACCGTCTCCATCATAAGGTCATCTTCCACAGTATATTTAAGTCGTATACAAAGGTTGCTTCATTGTGCTTTGCTCTGCCCTCCCAAACGATATTTTTTTCAGCTTTTCGCACATCACCTACAACATTTCATTTCTAAACCGCAATATTTTCAGTGTTTTGATAATGTAGTACACTACATTGCCGCCAAGGGAAATTTGTCAGAAATGTAATTGTTAGTGAGCAATTATCTTGTTTGTTGTGGTGTGGTGCGCCATCCATGTACATAAAATCTGTAGTATGTTTCACCAATCACTGAGGTTTAAGATAAAAAACCATTTCATGTATTCAAGGCAGAAGTATATATATTCTTGTTTGCCCTATTTTTGTTTTCAATCGGACACTTCAAAAGCAAACATAATTTTTTCGCAAATCAAATATTTAAGATTAGAAATGATTTAAATTAATTGTTACAAAATTCATCTTCATTTACTGCGTTATTTGTAATTAAGCATATTGTATATATTTTCTTACTTAATTATATACCTTATGTGTGTGTGTGTGTATATATATATGTGTGTGTGTGTGTGTGTGTGTGTATGTGTGTGTGTGTGTGTGTGTGTGTGTGTGTGTATGTGTGTGCGTGTTTATGTGTGTGTGGCGGGGTGTTGAATGCGTGAGTGTATGGGTTTGAGGGTCCTGATAAGTCAAACGCCGTAGATAAACTTTGATTTTGTTTTATAATCTCAAAGTTATCTTAAGCAAGCTTTTTGTGTGTCTCAGTGGTGTTATATTCGATCTTCACTATTTTCTTTTCACAACCAATGTATAATAAAGTTGAAAATTGTATATCAGTATATCAAACGTGTGTGTTTGTGTGTGTGTGTGTGTGTTTGTGTGTGTACTTACCTAGTTGTATTTTACAAGGCCTGAGCTACACTCATATGGCCCCGTCTCCATATCTACATTTTATTTATGTCATAGACTTTGTTTCATTCCTTATTGGTTATTGGCCGAAGCCGGGATTGAGGATCATAGGTTTGCACCCATTTTAGCTCCCCGCCGCGGCAGGTGCCAGCCAACCACCCAAGGAGGTGGGACACAACCTCCGGCTAACACCCGGTACCCATTCACTGCTGGGTGGACAGGAGCTCGGGTTAAAGAGACCACCTATCTTTCATCGCTTCGCCCGGGGATCGAACCCGGGATTTCTCAGTTGCGAACCGAGCGTGCTTACAACTTCACTATACGGAGCATCCTGTGTGTGTGTGTGTGTGTGTATGTGTGTGTGTGTCACGGTTACGTTGATGACATTCCACCTTTCTTAACCAAACACCTCACCCCATCTACTTCGCGGGCTCGCCAGATACATCGCAGCGACTGTATATCCCTCTATATTCTCATTCATCTATCACAGCATTGATTTTGAGGTGATTTAGCAGGCGAACCCATAGACTGAAACAAATGTAGCTCATAAATCTGAATGAATTTTTCAGAGTCAATCTAGGATCTGATTTTTTTTTTTTTTTGTCCTTATCACTATCATTATTATTATCATTATCATTATTTTCATTGTTGTTATTATTGTTGTTACTATTGTCATTATCTTTATGATGATCAATATTATTATTGCTATTATTATTATCATTATCATTTGTAGTGCAGAAGTTGTTGCAGTAGTAGTAAAACAAATTGTAGAAAACGAAGCATTATTGATAATAATGATGATCATAGTTATGATAGCAATATCATTATCATTATTACCAGTAGTAGCAGTAGTGGTTATAATAGTAGTAACAGTAGTGGTAATAGTACTAGTAGCAGTAGTGGTTATAATAGTAGTAACAGTAGTGGTAATAGTACTAGTAGCAGTAGTGGTTAATTGTACAGTAGGTAGTATACTATAGCAGTAGTGGTTATAATAGTAACGTATGTAGTCTAAGCAGCAGTGGTGTAATTAGTAATAGTTGCTGTTGTTGATGTTTTCGAAAGAAACATGGTACATTCATACCACTGACAGCAACAGCAAACTTATTGTGATGGAAGCAGTGGCGGTGATAGTGGCGTTGTTAAAATCAGCTATAACAACAACAACAACAACAGTGTGTGTGTGTGGGTGTGGCTGTGGGTGTGTGTGTTTGTATGTGTATACATACACACATTCACACACAAGCTGCCCGACGAGGAGGAGTGTATTGAAATCATCACCATAAAGCACTGGTTGTCACCGGGGTTTCATAGGGTAATGGTGGTGGATGACCGAGAGACACACTTACCTCCTCGTGAGTTACTCAAATAGCGGGCAGCTGGACTTGTCCGGAGAAGGAGGAGGAGAAGAAGGGTGAGGATAAGGAGGAGAAAGAGTAAGATAAAGATATTCATGGAATAATGTAGAGGGAACGAAGATAATAACAAAGACGGGACCGCTTCATCCTCCTTATATAGTAGAGATGTAGAAGTATGTAGGAGTAAGAGGAAGAAGAAGGAGTAGAAGACATAGAGACTTCTCAGTGGATCAAGATGCAAGGAGTTGATGGTTGTGTTGTGTTAGTCAGTTGTTTTTTGTATGTATCAATGGGCAGGGCAGGAGGGTGAGCGGTTTAGGTGTGTGCAAAGACTACTGTATACAGTAGTGGGGACTGTATACAGTAGTCTTTGGTGTGTGTCATGTACTTCACATGGCACCAACTATGCTCACTGTTTAGGATAGTTGGTGCCATGTGTACTTGTGCAGTACATGACACACACCTAAACCACTCTACCTCCTGCCCTGCCCATTGATACATCGAAAAAAACTGACTAACACAACACAACAATCAACTCCTTTCACCTTGATCCACTGAGACGTATCTGGGGAGGCGGTAGCAGAGTGGTTAGCGTCTCCGAGTGGCGTTCTTTGACACGAGTTTGATCCCCGATGAGAACCAAAATCCACTTAAAATCTTTCTGCATCGTCGAGTGGCCTAAGAACACCCACATGCTGCCCATTAACTCTACCTTCGATTGCGAGTGCATCGGAAGACACAGGTGGGCGGCATGAGCCTCTAATCACAGGCGTCACTATAAAAATCCTTGCTTGCGCCACCACGGGCGAGGGCCAACCATCACTGTCTTCGAGTGAACCTCCAGGGCCTACCATCCCACTCCTGGAGGTCACTGCCTACAGGCGCTATAGGCCAAGACGTAAAAAAAAATATATATATAAAATTTTTATTTATTGTCTTCTTCTCCCTCCTTTTCTTTTTACTCCTACATACTTTTACATCTCTACTATATTAGGAGGATGAAGCGGTCCCGTCTTGACAAATGTTTTTTTTATTTTTCTCTCTCTCACTCTCTCTCACACACACACACACACACACACACACACACACACACACACACACACACACACACACACACTAATGCCATCACAGCACACTAGGGCGACGTGAGAGGCAAATGTCACCGTGACATTACAAGAATATGAAAAAATTAAGGTTGTGTGTGTGTGTTCCTATGGCCCTATAGAATGTCGTGTCATCATAAAGTGAGAGGCAAATGTTGTTCATGATGGGCTGTCACAAGATGGTGAGAGCAGAATCAGATGATCTAACTTTATAATGACAACATAAAGGGCGTGTTGAGAGAGAGAGAGAGAGAGAGAGAGAGAGAGAGAGAGAGAGAGAGAGAGAGAGAGAGAGAGAGAGAGAGAGAGAGAGAGAGAGAGAGAGAGAGAGAGAGAGAGAGAATCAGACAGAGAGACAGACAGACATATATGGAGACAGAAAGAGATAAGAAAAAAGAAAAACAGGGAAATACAGTAGGAGTAGCAGGTATGAAGAGTGTAAACAAATAGTAGCTGAATCAAAAATAGAATACAAAAGCATACGGATTCGATCACAACAACAACAAAGAAAAAAAAGTGAAGGACCTTATTTCTTGTTCTTCCCCTCTTCATCCCAGGGAGTCAAAACAGAGAATGAGGAGGGGAAGGGAGGGAAAGGGAACGAGAGGCAGAGTCCAGGTAACACTATAGCAAGGAACACCTGATGCCACCTGTCCTTTGGGGGGGGGGGCTCGTTGCAGGAAGGCAATGGGGGAGGAGAGGGACTTATTGGGGGAAGTGAAAGGGCGGTTTTGTAGTGTTGGGGAGTGAAGGTATGTGTGTGAAGGAGGGAGTAGTGAAAGGGAGGTAGGGCTGTGTGTATGTAGGAGGGGCAAAGGGGGTCGTGAGGGGAGTGTGGCCCGTGGGATTAGGAGTGAAATAATATGAATCGTAGGGGACAGTACACACCGCAGGGGAGTGGGAGGAAAGCGGGAGGTCGGATGTGTAAATTAACGTAGAAACAATCAATGATGTGAACACAGGAATACAGGAGCCCATGAGCCAAGTCCATCTACTCATCAGTACAAGTATACATCACCTTCCTCCCTGACCTGCTACGGAATCTGCCATCATAAAATTTCTAACAAAGATTAGGATACTGGAACAATGGATTTTGAACCAAGGATTCATGGTGAGTGGTCCAGGATGGCAGACTCTAAAGAGATGAAGCCGGTCGCTGCGTATGTGAACACTGTTATGCTGATTCTAGTTTTGATGTCTGCTGGG
>JACEEZ010019715.1:300000-302500 GCA_016584305.1 Chionoecetes opilio
ATCGGTAGTTGACTTTCCAGGCAGAAAGTCAAATTGGCAGTTATCGATCTTGATAATTTTCTTCAGCCTTTCACACAACACCCTCTCCCAAATATTCATCCCATGTTATATATATATATATATATATATATATATATATATATATATATATATATCCTAGAGTATACTAACTTGCGGTGGAACACTTAAATTAAATTTGTCATTCCACACATTTATCTTATCTTTCTCCTTTTCTCTCTCCCTCTCCTCCTCATCTCTGTATTGTTTTTTCTCTCCCGTTCCACCTCGTATTCCTCCTCATCCTTAAGCTTCACTATTTATCTTCGCAATCCATTCGCACTCACGTTTGTCCGACAGTCACTATACGTTTGTCTCCTCCTCCACTCTATCCTCTCTCTGTTATCCTCTTCGTCCTCTTCCCATTTACCTCTCCTCCCTCTTCATCGCTGTTTCCTCATATGGATGAAGTCAATATGTACAAACAGGTCATCCACGCCCTTGCGAAGGAGAGACAATCGAACTTATGTGAGGCAATGTGATGTGAAGCATTATAATGTAAGGAAACGTAATAAATGTAAGTTATGTACATATTAGGAACGGCAGAGGTTAATATGAATATATTGTGAAGGCGTGGCGATGGGGGTGCTGGTGGTGATGGTATATATTGTTGTTGTTGATGTAGTAGCAGCAGTAATCTATAGTGGTATGATTGTGGTAGTGGTAGTAGTAGCTACTGGTAGCACTAAGAAATGCAGCATCAGTAGTGGTAATATTTGTGATTGTAGAAATAGTAGTGAAAGTTATTTTTGTTGCTGTTGTTTGCTTATATTATTTGTTATTGTTGTTATATATGTTATTGTTCTTGTTTTTGTTATTGTTGCTGTTGGTGGTAGTGCTGGTGATAGTGCTGCTAAAGTACAAGATGAACATCAACAATTACTAAAGCAGTGTCAGTAGCAGCAGCGGCAGAAGAAGATGTTGCGATTTTGTCATTATTTTCTCCAAGGATATGAAGACTGAATGTATATTTCTATATTCCTTATGAGTCGTGAGAGGTGATGACTGAAAGGGCTGGCGCTGGCAGAATACTGGGATTCAAACAAAACAAAGAATGAATTATATCCTTTCTATTTTACTTATTACTTTGTCAGCAGCAGCATCAGCAGTAGTAAAAGTAGTAGTAGTAGTAGAAGTAGTAGTATACTATAGTAGTAGTAGTAATAGTAGTAGTAGTAGTAGTAGTAGTAGTATACTGATAGTAATAGTAGTAGTATTGGTAAAATTATATAAGTAGTAGTAGTTGTTGTTGCAATAGTAGTAGAAGTAACAGCAGTATACCGGTGACTGTCCTTTCCCCTGGTGGCAGTAAGGTGGTGGTATGCAGCCAACCCTCGCGGGCCCGTGCACAGCCTCCCGCGAGTGTTTATCAGCCGCCGCAGGCATACTCCAGCCGCTGTTTTACATCTTTTGGTTAATATTACTTATGTTTACCTTGCAGAGGGAGGGGAGCGCTGAACGGACCAATGGCCGGCCGGAAGAAATGACACCCAGGGAGTCAGCCGCTCATCTGACCAATGGAGATTCACCTAACAGGCAGTCGCCAGTCTTATTGGCTAGAGACTCAGAAGTGAGCCCCAAGCCCTTGTGTGTGGGTAAGTAACCGATGGGTCTTGCATCTACTATTTTTTCTCCAAATGTTTCTTAATGTCTTTTGGAAAGGACAACAACACATCACGTTTCAAGGGTGGGAGGTGATACAAGAGAGGGTTTGTGGTGATCTGAAATTAAGGTAAAGGTGGCGGGAAGGGATGAACAATTGTGGACAAAAAGGTAGCTTAATTTAAAGGATAATAAACTGATGACAGATCATAGAGATACAGTAAAAAAATATAACCTATATTGATTCACTCCTGCTCTCAGTATAAAGGTATACAGTGAGGAAGATCGATATAAGAAAAGCTGCCGTGCAATAAGTATTGATTTATGTATTTAGAGAGTCGCGCTCGAAACTGACATATCTAGAAGTGGCAGCAGCGACTAGACGTCAATGCAAAGAGCGAGATGTGATGATGCTAGTCCGTGTAATCGTAATGTTAATATTGAAGGAATATACTGTAGGTGGAAAAATATAAATTATACCCTATATTGTGCAGCAAAGGTTACATGAGTGTGTGTGTGTGTGTGTGAGAGAGAGAGAGAGAGAGAGAGAGAGAGAGAGAGAGAGAGAGAGAGAGAGAGAGAGAGAGAGAGAGAGATGTAAGAAATCCGTCTGTGATTACCGATAGTCGAGTCACACTGTTGCCACAAGTCCCTCCTGCCGGTGAAAAAGCAAGCAGTGTACGGGCATGTTCGGCGTTGACAGAATGACGAGCAAGACGTTAAAACAAGTATTGTTTCCGTCTTATTTCATTGGTACTCCTCTAAATATAAAGTTTTTTGGTCGCTTATCATTTATCATTTTCGATAAACTAAGCTATGGAGTCGGGTGTACGTTCATCAG
>JACEEZ010019715.1:305000-307500 GCA_016584305.1 Chionoecetes opilio
GGCACTAAAGGAGGAAGTAAGGGAGGTAGAGAGGGAGGGATGGACTCGTGACATGAGAGATAACACAACAGGGATGAAAACATATGGAATAAAGAGACTGTGAGAGATAAATGATTTCCTGCATTCCTGATTGAGAGAGAGAGAGAGAGAGAGAGAGAGAGAGAGAGAGAGAGAAGAGAGAGAGAGAGAGAGAGAGAGAGAGAGAGAGAGAGAGAGAGAGAGAGAGAGAGAAAACAAGGAAAAACTAACAAATGAACCCAGGGTGATATATAACCAAAAAAATAAAGTAAATGCGAGAGGCGAAGCAAGTAGAGATGAGACCGTTAATTATATAGAGATGTAGAGTGCAGTGTTTTTCTTGGTCCACCACGGGATTAAAACTCATAATGACCGGTCGAAAAAAAATATTAAGCTGAGATTTGAAGCATCGGGGCTTTGATCTGGTAATAATGAGGTTTTTATTTTAACATTGGTATCAGAGAGACTTGCAGCTCCCTCCTCCTCCTCCTCCTCCTCCTCCTCCTCCTCGTTCCCCTTCTTCCCTCCTCTCGCTCTCCCGGGAGCCTCCCCCTCCAAGCTTACCCTCCACGAACCTAATAAGTCCCATAATGATTGGTTTAATAAGTAGGCCTAAAAAAAGGTGCATAACTCAGCCTAATCAGGATTGGTAAGGAGAAGAGAATTTTTTTTTTTGTAAGACTGTAAAGATGTGTATGAATGTCTGTCTCTTACACACACACACATACACATACACACACACACACACACACACACACACACACACACACACACACACACACACACACACACACACACACACACACACACACACACACACACACACACACATACTTCATAGCTTTCGTGTGTGTGTGTGTGTATGTGTGTGTGTATTGAAGAGGTGTGTATGGTTGACCTATGTCGGTGTAGTCAGAGATCAGAGGACGACGGGAACGAAGCTATGCAAGGGATTTTAATCTAATTGGTCATAATACCGCTATTGGAAACATGAGCTAATAATTCAGTGCGATTAAATAATTTAAAAAATAGAGTTGATGGGTTTGAGAGAGAGTAAATCAGGAAGAAAGAGACAGAGGGAGAGACGGAGGGATGGGAGAAATGGAAGAGAGGAGGAGGCCATGTGAGGAAAGAGGGCGGGTGGTGAGTTGGAAGATTTCGGGCTGTTGGGAGAAAGTGGGAGGGGAGGATTGGGTAGGGTAGGGAGATGGTGAGAAGGAAGGAAGGAGGAAGGGGGACGAAAGTGACAATGCGACTAAAGGGAAAGGAAAAAAGGATGGAGAAAAGGCGCCATATACTCTTAACTCCCCAGCAGAACACAAACACAAACACACACACACACACACACACACACACACACACACACACACACACACACACACACACACACGGACGGTCGTCAATTGTATACATCACAGCAGATAGTACTTGTGTCGGACAGTAACTGTTGATGGTGAGGTTAATTTTAGTTTTGCAAAATGATAACTATTATACATTACATTTGTATTTGTATTATTGTACATTACACATTACTCACTCTCTCTCTCTCTCTCTCTCTCTCTCTCTCTCTCTCTCTCTCTCTCTCTCTCTCTCTCTCTCTCTCTCTCTCTCTCTCTCTCTGTAAGCGGCATTAGCTGGAAAAAAGACAGAAAAATCCCCCTAGTAATCCTGCCCGTGAATGGCAAATCCGTCCCGCGCAGCAGAAACCAAAGTTAATTAATCAAAAGAAATCCACATGAGTAATCCGGCCGGGTAATCCGCCTAATACCCGGGCCTCCATCCTATCCGCGTCGGTGTGGGATTAGAGGAATCTGAAAAAAAAGGAAAAATCCATAAGTTTTAGCTCGGAGGGGCAGACAGGAACGTCCTCCAATCCCCTTCCCTCCCCCTCTCTCTCCCTCCATCTCTCTCCCTCACTCTCTCACTCCCTCTCACTGTCCGTTTCCCTTCCATTTCCTGTACCTATCCCAACAATATAAGCAAGTGGACCACAACAATCACAGCCTTTAACGGGACATTGTGTGTTATGTGTCCTCCTCCTGCTCCTCCCCGCTTACCCTTCTGTACTCTCATAGGGGTAGGAGGGAGGAAAGGAGGAGGCTAAGGGTGGAAAGGGCGAATCTCAGTGAAACAGGATTTGAGAGCGGGAATGAGTGGATGACGAGGAAGAGGACAAGGATAGACGGGATAGAGGAAAGAGAGGGGGGATGAGCGAGAAACAGTGGATGGGGCGGGAAAATAGGGAAGGAGTAAGTAGGGAGGGAGTAAGTAAGGAGTGAGTGAGTAGAGACTAGGGAGAATTTTTTTTTTTACGTGGAATATCTTGGCAGCGGAAGACTCGGGGAAGGATAAGCTCCCTGAACCAGCCAGGATCATGCAATATTTATTTTTGCTGTATTCTCCCGCTCTCTGTACAGTTCCCTCTCTCTCTCTCTCTCTCTCTCTCTCTCTCTCTCTCTCTCTCTCTCTCTCTCTCTCTCTC
>JACEEZ010019715.1:317500-322500 GCA_016584305.1 Chionoecetes opilio
GGCCATTGTCATACGTTAGTGCATTTCAGTACAATCACATTAAGAAAGGACTTCATAAATCATTGGAATTAACGAAATGTTGGAAGTATACTGCAGGTTAAGTAATAATATAGAAACAATACCACATAGTATGTACACAATAGTACATATACGTAGTAGTCCAGGTAGTAGAAGTACTTTTTATACAAATATATAGATGTTTTACTCCCATCACATGCCATTTTTTTCTTGTTGGAGTAATTTTCCTCCACACACACACACACACACACACACACACACACACACACACACACACACACACACACACACACACACACACACACACACACACACACACACACACACACACACACACACACACACACACACACACACACACACACACACACAAACACACACTTATAAACAAACAAACACACACGCAAGGCTGCTTGGTCAAGTGGATAAGAGCGCCAGACAGACAGGCAATTCTGTGGTTGGACGTTCGATCCCTGACCCCGCTTACTTCAGGTGATTTTTCACTGATAGATACGGGCGGTTATTGTTCCCCTTGAGCAAGGAGAAAGGGCGTGTGTGGTGTGTGAGGTCCCAGTATTTTACCCAAAGATCGGTCACGACGAGTTCCAAGCTCTTTACGGGAGGATAAAGCTGGCGATCGCGAGTCTAGCTCGCGTGGACAAGACCGTGGGTGAATACGCACAAACCCTCGCACACACACACACACACTCTCTCTCTCTCTCTCTCTCTCTCTCTCTCTCTCTCTCTCTCTCTCTCTCTCTCTCTCTCTCTCTCTCTCTCTCTCTCTCTCTCTCTCTCTCTCTCTCTCTCTCTCTCTCTCTCTCTCTCTCTCTCTCTCTCTCTCTCTCTCTCTCAGGTAAATGACCCTTAATTACGCCAGAATGTCTGAAGAGGTAAAATAATAAAGAGTACCAATGTGTGAATGTCGTGAGGAAGTGTTAATACATAAAATTATATTATGAGTATATTCTTATAAAACACCTGAACACCTGTTGGAGTGTATGATATGATGTGCGGATCAGAATTTGTTTAACCTCATAATCAATTAATCAATCATTGGAAGCATATGCCTGGGGGCGGGTCGCCTCGCCCACCCTACGACGCTACTCCCGGGGGTCACCACGCGCGAATCCCCATGCAGACTTCCTTCCCATACCAAGCAACTCTCGACAAGAAACATCAACTTGTCCCAGCCACGATCCTTGTGGGCTGGCCATGGGCTTGAGCCATGGCTTGGTCTCTTCCACGCCGGTGTCTCGTTCCCAGCAGTCTATGTATTCGGTGCAGTCCCACTTTGTTTACCAACAAAAGAGGGCGCGAACTGCGCATGCGCGGAGGCGAAAGTTTACTAACAAATACTTGTTGATCAACAAAGCATTCGCAGGCGTCCTCCGACAACATGGCTAGAGATTTACAGGAATTATTTACATCCGAGCGGGATGTCGTTAAACAAAAATGTAACCTATGTGGCTGTTTTGAGCTTATGATATATGAGGCGTTCAATTTCGTACAGAAATGTCCCGTGGGCAGGAGATGGACCCTAACCATCCGTATTCAAGAATTAAATCTGCCCCAAACAGGTATCATATGCATCTGATCCACATCAAATTAGTTTTGTTTTGCAATTAGCAAGAAGCTATATCCCATAAATTCACTCATGAATCACTGCATAATGGCTGTTCAATGTTCCTTCACTTCACTATTACAAAAACAAAGCGTATTATTTGATTCATGAATGTTTTTTTCTATGAAAGAATAAAACAATATGCTCCCCTCCCTGCGTGAGAACACTTGTCAAACATTCAGGAACACGCGACAAGCTGCGTACACGTTATCGTGTTTAAGCAATCCAGCTTTGTTGATGAACAAGTCTTTGTTTGTAAACATTCGCCTCCGCGCATGCGCACTTCGCGCCCCCTTTTATTGGTAAACAAAGCCGAACTGCACCGAATACACAGACTGTTGGGAACGTGACACTGGATTGTCTCTTACAGATACAACCCGGTGGGAAGGATCGGCTTCAGGGTAGCGTGCTACATGCTCATATAGCCGAAGTTGGCGCTGACGGACTATGCAGGTAATAGGCCTCGATTCAGTCTCACGCTGCAATCTCTGATTTGACACGTAATCAACCCAGCGATATTTAATGATTCTGCGAAGACACTTATTACCAAAGGCATCGATTCTCCTCTTCAAGTCGTTTTTAAGTGTCCATGTCTCGCCAAATACTCATACTGAGCGAGTCCATAACACCGTTTGCTACGCCAATCCGTCGTAAGACTTCTTGACGTGACCTGCCGTCATTATGGACTGCGCTACCAAGGCATGTAGAACTTTCCAAGATCTCAATGTCCTCTACTGTACAGACTGTACTATTTCATCTAGTAAGCCTCCAAACACCTGGACTTTGGTCTTGAGCCAGGAGACCTTAAGTCCCAAAGGCTTTGCCTCCTCGTGCAGCGCCTCAAGAGCCATCACCAGGACCTCCAGCGACTCAGCAAAGATAACTGCATTATCGGCAAAAACAAGATCAGTGATATGGTATTGCCTAGGGATGTTCCACAATCACTTTGATCTACAACTTTGCCCAATACCCAGTCCATACAAATGTTGAAAAGTGATGGGGAATGGACGCACCCTTGCCTCACTCCTGTATTCACAGGTAAAAAAGCTGGATACACCTCCCCCACACTTCACAGCCCTCTCAATCCCTGAGTAATGGCCAGTCATTAGACCAATAGCCCTTGCAGGAATCCTGCAAAGTCGCAGAAGATCCCAGAGTGACTCACGATGCACTGAGTAAAACGCCTTCTTGAAATCAACATAGGCTGCAAGCATCCCCTGTCGAAACTCACGTCGGCGTTCTACCAGGACACGAAGCGCTAGGATACGGTCCGTTGTTGACTTACCAGGCGTAGGCGTGAACCCAGACTGCTGAGGTTTCTGATGCTTCAGCAAATTACTGCGGATCCGTGTCAGTAATAGATGGGCAAGCACCTTGCCTGGCACGCTGAACAGTGAAATACCGCGGTAATGATAACCTCATAATACATCAAGTATAGACGTCCAGCCTCTGGCCCCTTTGCTTTTGGCTCAGTTCTTGCGGCTGGAACGTGACAGCGAGCCACGTTCCAGCCAATTAACTCATTACGTGAATTACTCATTAAGGGCTTGTTCTATGCAAAAAGTTTGTTATACAGACCCCCGTTGATTTTGACAGCACTACTTGCATGTCGAATTTCAGCTCAATCCGACAATAATTAGGAGTAGTTTACGCTTATTACTCATTAAGGGCTTGTTTTACGCAAAAAGTTTCATCCGACGACCCCCATTGATTTTGACAGCACTACTTGTATGTCAAATTTCAGCTCAATCCGATAATATTTAGGAGTAGTTATACACTTTTTGGCGGAAACTTGGTTCCACGGGTCTTATGGTAAGCGACAGCGAGCGAAGCTCGCTGTCAATTATTTAAATCTAATAAAAGATACATCATTCCTACAGCGGCAACATAAACAGTAACAATCACAACATTAACAACAACAACAACAACAACAACTGCAATAAGTACTACTACTGCATCTACTACTATTATAACAAACACAACAACAATAACAACAACAACATAGAAGACACAAAATCAAGGAAAACTATCACAAGACAGGAGAATCAACAACTAAATCAACAACAACAGCACGTCTCCCATTCCTAGAATACAACAGAACACTATTTTGTATTTACTCTTCAATATTCGTCTCGTCCACATCCTCTCTCTCTCTCTCTCTCTCTCTCTCTCTCTCTCTCTCTCTCTCTCTCTCTCTCTCTCTCTCTTTTCTAGTTCATGGAAAATAAAACCTCAAAACACTCGAGCACCGCAGTCCATTAATCCACAAATCCCGCCTCTCGTGTGTCCGGTTAATCCATAATCCTCGCTGTAATCCGCCTCATCTCCCCCTTATGGATTTTTCCCCCACATAGATAGTTTCATTATTTCCATTACTAACATCATTATCATCATTGTTATAAGTATTATCATTGTTATCATTATTATCATCTTTAGATGTAGTAGTAATATAAGTAGTAATCAAAATATGTCTGTGTGTCTGAACGGCTAGCTTATCATATAGGTGACTGAGTAACTTACTGAATGACTGATTGACTGACTGATCACCTTTGTCTGACTGATTTGAGTGTTAGGAATTGCATCACTCAGAGTGAACGAGCATCTCGCCTCCATTAATCAATCCCCCCTTCCGACTCGTCCCTTTCCCTCCCCTCCCTCCCTCCCAGCATTTCCCCATCCTTCTTCGTGCTCGGCTTTCCACGTAACTTTATTCCCTCCATTACCTGGCCAGAGGTTTTGCCCGTACACACCTCCAGGAAGCGGTGAGAAGGCCTCTGATTTGCTAACAACTGCCTATTTGTTATTTTTCTTTACTATGATAATGAGGTTAAGGAGGAAGAGGTGTGACTGCTATTAAATAAGGAACAGATTGTGTGAAACAAGAGTGATTTGCGTGAGACGTTAAAATTGTCCGTCTAGTTAATTGTTATTATGTTTTTTGTAATTGAGTGGAAAGTGGTAATGTCATGATTGGGGGGGAAGGAAGAAGGGAAAGCAAAATTAAAAGAATGAGGCATGAGCGAGGAAGGGGAAGTAATTGAGCTGGGAGATAGAAGGGAATAAGGAAGAAAGGGAAGTGATCGAAAGACTTTTGCAAGAGATGAACAATGGAAGAGGAAGAACGAACCAGAGGCTGAAGGATTGAGAGAGAGAGAGAGAGAGAGAGAGAGAGAGAGAGAGAGAGAGAGAGAGAGAGAGAGAGAGAGAGAGAGAGAGAGAGAGAGAGAGAGAGAGAGAGAGAGAGAGAGAGAGAGAGAGAGAGAACATCACATACTCAGGCTTAAGATGCAGCTTACCTTGGGCTTGGCTTAAGCTTAAACTCCAATATATAAGGATGAAATCGAGGAACAACGATTAC